>FTLJ01001226.1:0-14293 GCA_900155495.1 Porogramme epimiltina | reverse complement strand
CCGCCCGCCCGCGCACCCCCGCTCACATGCGCCGCCCGGCCCCCGCCCACGCTCCCACTCCCCCCGCCGTCTCCCCCCCTTCCCCTTCCCCTTCCTGTTCCCGTTCGCCTTCCCGTTCGCGCGTCGACGTCGTGGGCGCGGCGTGCGGAGCCAAAGTGAAAGGGAAGCAAGAAGGCGGGCGGGGGCCTTCGCGTCCGGCGCGGCTTCGATCGATGGGTGTTCCCTCGCTCGCTCACTAAAATATTGCGGGTGGAGGCGCGCGCGCTGATCAGGAGGGAGGGCGCGCGTCCCGTCCGCGCGCAGCGTCCCGTATCCCGAATACGCATACAGCCAGGGTGCAGGCGTCACCTGCCCCCCCTCGCCCCCGTCTTCGAGACCGCAGCTGGCGCGGGGTGCCCCCGCGAGACCCGCGCCACAAACCTCCCCGCGCTCAAGAGCAAGGTTCACGTTGGTCAGCGAGGGGAGGGCTCGCGCTGCGCACGGCGCAGGTTGAGGGGGCACGCCGCGCACACGGGACGCGCGGGGGCGCACGGGCGGTCGGGGCTCGGAACTCGCGCGGGCGGGCACGCGCGCGTGCGTGCGTGCGGCGTTCAATAGGTGAGTAGGGAGGGAGGGAGGGAGGGCGTGCGTGCGCGGGCGGGTGGCGGATGGAACCCGCTCGAGCCTTCCATCGAGCCCGTGTGCGCCAGGACGCGGCTCGGGCCCCACGCCCCGCGTCTGGCGCTGGGCGCTCGAGCGGTGGGGAGGTCAGGGGAGGGGCGAGGGGCAGGCGGTGGAGGGCTGCGGCGACGTCGTTGAACGCCGAGCTGAGGGGGAGCGTCCCACGCCGCGGGCACGCCTGCCCCGTACGGCCAGCCCCAGAACCAGCCCGCTGGCGAGGAGCGTCATGGATGTGTCGCCTGCGTGTGGCCGAGCCTTCCCGGTGTTCTACTTTCTTCCAAGTGCTTCGGTCGGGCGCAGGCGTGCGCTGCTGCAGCCCTTGCCCAACGCCGTCGCGGCCACTGTCCACCGCAGCGTCGCAGGTGGCCGGGGGGTCCAGGGGCGCCGCGGAGCCCCCCCCCCCTCCTTCCCCTCGAGGGGCGTGTTCCCCGAGACGACCGCCCGCGCGTCCCACCCCTGACTCTGAGGCTTGCCGTCTCTCTGCTTATGGCTAGTGACGGGGATCGTAGGCACCTGGCATGGAGACATGTGTCGTCCTGTTGCGAGCCTGCCGCGGCTTCTCCGCGTCGCCGCTGGCTGGTCACGCGCCGCTGTCGGTGTCGAGGCTCCGCGCGCGTGCGGATGGAGGGGGGGGGGCTCCCCGTGCTGTCCCCCCCACCCTTTGGAGCTCCCGCGGCGGCTCGTGTGTGTGCACGTGCCGATGCACTTGGGTGGAACGTGGGTTTTGAAGGGCCGGTAGTCCGATGGGTCTTACCGCCGAGTTCTCTTGTCCCCGGTCCCAAAGCGATGAGGTACTCAAGGGGCATCGGAGACAGGGTTCCACATATAATATAAGACGGCGGATCCCGCATACACACATATCGTTACTCATACATAATGTAAGGCCGCCTTCTGAGGGCGCTCATCTGAGGTCATTTACCGGGACACATGTCGGGATATCAAGCGTCATATCACAAACCGTAACTCGAGAGCGCACGATGTCCATTATTCGGATGTGTATGTTACAACTACGGTGATAGTACTAGCCTTCCCACATACTACTACTACTACCAGGGAGAGATAATTACGAAAATACCGAGTTCCAAGTCCTGTGATAGTATGTCCGCGAAACGAATGTGGTAGTAGGAACCTTGAATGAGCGTTTCCCTCTCTACAAATCGTCCTCTGAGAGCGCATCGTAGATGGGGCAGAGGTCCGACCAGGCCTCTGTAACCAACGCATCAGCAATCGCAGAAACACTCCGAACAGCAATGCACTTACGGGGGACAGGGTTCTGGGCTGCCGTGTCGGGGATGTCCTCCGCCATCACGACGGCGAAACCGGCCTCGAGGTGGAAGTCGATGTGGCAGTGGAGGAACCACGGCCCCGGGTTGTCCGTCTAGAGCGTACCCATGTTGGTGCGCCGACTTCACGGGAATATAACAGAAGGGGTGCTCACCCTGAAGCGGATGGTGACGTTGTCCCCGTCCTGGACGGTGCCGCTGTTGACGACGTCGCGCCAGATCGGGTTGGCGTAGTTGTACTCGGCGCTCCCCGCGCTGCGCACGACGGCGAACGTGTGCTGCGGGTGCGGCGTGCTGGTCAGCTACTGGGCGACTACTCGAGCGCAGCAGGCAGGAGGGAGAAGGGAGGAGGGAGGGAGGAGGGAGGAGAGAGAAGGGAGAAGGGCGGGGGCTTACCCCGTGCAGGTGGAACGGGTGCGGGGCGCCGGGCGCGTTCGCGGCGGCGGGCATGGAGAGCTCGATGGTCGCGTTGGGGGGGAGGGCGATGACGTCGCCCGCGGGGAGGAGGTCCGTCGCGGACTGCGCGCCGCTCATGATCTGCAGGAGCACGGGCACGCTGGGCGGGACGAAGGTCGCGCCGTTGATGAAGAAGTTGGACCCGTTCTGCGTGCGGGGCGTCAGTTGGCGTCTGCGAGGGGGTGGTGAGGGGGGGCTTACGAAGCTGAAGGCCAGGTTGATGGCTTTGTCGACGCCTCCCGCGACGGGTTCACCAGGCTAGGGTGCATGTGAGTCTCAATTTGTGCATTTGAAGCATGCGAGACTTACCGCAGGCATGGAATCAAGCGTGCGCAGATCCGCCTCGTTCAACGCCATCGTCGAGGTCGTGGCATTCGTCGTCGGCTCCACCGGGGGCGCGCCGACGTACCGCAAGATAGCCGAGTTGAGCCCGCCCTCGAAGCCGACGGTGCCCGCGCTCGGGTTCGCGCGGATCCAATAGTTGTCGACGGCCTGGTCCGCCTCGAGGACGAAGGAGTAGCGCTGGCCCGCGAAGATCGGGAGCGAGTCGACGGTGTGGGGCTGCGTGTTGACGGCGTCGGCCTCGATGATCGTCAGGTTGTGCTGGTCGATGCTGAAGGTGTACCAGGGGTCGCAGGAGAGCGAGATCAGGCGGAAGCGGTACCGCGCGCCGGGGACGACGGTGATGACTGCGAGGGAGGCGGTCGGTGTTGAGGAGGACCGGCCGAGGCCGTTGATGAGGGTGGAATCTCCGCCTCTGCTGTTGTGGGAGATAAGGTCCAACAACGGTCAATGTGAGTATGACGGGTTACGCACTGGATTTTAGGCCCGAGTTTCATCGCCACATGATACCAGTCGGCCAGCGTGATGATTGTGTCGTCTTCGGAGGGGAATAGTCAAGATGAAGTTCCGTTGCGAAGGAATAGGAAGCTCACCGTTGTCAAAGTCGTAAAGACTGGCGTGTGGGTCCTGAGGGTCGTAAACAACCATCGGACCTCTCAATCCATCGCAATACTGCGTCGAGAGATGGCTGTGGTACCAAAATGTACCTGCACGGGATCATGTGAGTCGCAAACATGGTTAGAACGTTCGAAAGTCTCACCGGCCTGGTCGGGGACATCGAAGTTGTACAGGAAAGAGTGTCCGGGCGCGATGGGACATTGGTTCACAGATGCCGCCCCATCAGCCCAATTCGTGCGCTTCTGGGTAATGCCGTGCCAGTGCTAGGAATCAATTGAGCAAACGACCCTAGGGCACATGATAGTACGGCGCTGCTCACCATGCTGGTGGTCTTCAGCATTGTGTGATTGGTAAGTTGGTCGATCACGTTGATCTGGAAGTTGTCGCCCTTCTGGCCGGCGATGAGGGGGCCGGGGAAGGTGCCCCCCGCGAGGACGGCTGCACGCTCGTACCCGTCCGGAGAGACGTTTGCGTCCAGCACGACAAGGTCCGTGATGGGACCTATAGCCGCAAGGGCGGAGAGGGACAGAGAAAGTGTGACGAAGGTCTGGAAGAGTGCGTTGAACTCCATGTTGAATCCGAGCGGCGGCGCCTGCGGAAAGGGAAGAAAAGGAGGGCGGGAGTAAAGACAGAGGGGGGCGGGGCAGCACTGGTGGCGAACGTGGGGCCGATGCGGACAAGCCTGGTTCCGTGCATCCTTTTATCGAGCTTCTGGAGTTGGTTAGCGGAGAAGTGGGGCGAGGCGTTCTCGACGAACCGTCATCAGCATCCTCGGAAGCTCTCCGCCTGGGGCGGTGCGGCGGCGAAGCCGAAGCGACTCGTCATGGTGAAACGGTGCGTCTCGTGCATTCTTTGGCGGGTGTTCGCTAAGAACCGGATGTCCGTCTCGGTACCGATGGTCCACGAAAGCGACATCGTCTACAACGCTAGAGGTACAGGTACATTTCCGAGTTGTGATGGTATAGATGAGGTCGATTTAGAGTGAGGTAGTTGTGCTTCGAGAGAGAGGAGTCGCTCTTAGATCGGGCGCCCATCTCGCTAAGAGCAAATTACGCCGGTTAGCCTGGTTCGTTTGACGGACTCCCCGACGCCGACGCACCTCGTTCGCGGAGCGTCGTCGACCCACCGGCCTTACGTACGGCAACTCTCGACCCCGTCTGGCTTCACTCTCGAGCTCCCCGCTGGAGGCCAGGTGGCAGGAATGGAAGAATTTGTATGATGGCAGAGCAGTGTCTATTGCACGCGTCGATCCTTGGGGTCCATGGTCACCAAAGAGACCGTCTGAATACATCAAGAGACATGTAGACGCAGAAGACAGGACGGTATGTGTATGCTCAACTACGTCCTCAATGGTTGGCTGTGGAACTGCGTCCGTCAAGCCAAGCTTCCCCTTTCACGGCCTGGGAGGACTTGAAGATTGAAGAATATCGCACGTGATGTCATCGGTCTCGACCCTCGAGCCGATAAGTCCGCCTGAGTTCCTGCTTGCCGTTGACGACCTGGGCTTCACAATCAAGCAAAGAGAGTTCCGGGAAGACCCGGAGATGCCTATAAAAGTCTGGCCCGGGGCCAATTTCTCGTTTAAGGGGAGCCACTCTCACTCCGGTGAAGTCGCGGCGACAAAAGACACCGCGACGCGGAGGGTGTAAGAGCCGCACTTCACGCATCTGCTGGGTGGAGTTCGCATGGGATGCACCGGAGCCGCGTGGCATCGCCATGATATATATGCACCGACCGCGTAAGATATGCACTGCAAGACCCGAAACCGTCAGCTCGCGTGCGTGGTGTCAAATACATCGGGCTGGCAGTCGGAGACGTACCTCAAATGCTGCTAGAGTTCTCTCTGTAAGACATCGAGAGAAATTGGGGTAGGATGTGCCTGTCTGGGTGCAGATATCCATGGATTGCTGCAACCACACATCGACGAACCGGGGACACGACGAACCGTGACGGAGAGGATGAGCTCGGAGCGGTGAGCGCAGGCGCTGAAGCAGGAGCGCCCATATTCGAATCGGAGCTTGAAAACGATGACACGTGCTCGGGGAGGCTCGCCCTGTCTAAGGTCTGTTAAGCACTTGGACTTACTTCTGCAACCGATCTCTGCTGTTGGCTGCTGTCAGGCTGAACGCGACATGATCAGACTCAACCGTGTGTGGGCGGGCTGTCGCCCGCTGCGACTCGTTTGGTGCCGTCAGAACCCAAACAGTTCCGGACACAGCGCGTCCGCTTCGCCCGGGCGCGCCTCCGCCGAAGCTTCCCTACCTCTCACCTCTACCTCCACCTCCAAATTTACGGCGAGCGCGAGTTGTGGGACAGACGGCGCTCGGACACTTACATGGTGGCCGCGGTCTCCCGCGGGGACGCCGTCCTATTACTGCGCGCGGCGATGTCGTGGGCCGAGCTGGGGCGCCGCGACGTGGTGGTGATCCCGCCTTAGAATTAGGAACCTGGGATTTGGGACTTGGAACTGGGAACTGGCCTGCGGCGGGCCTCCACATGACTGGCGCCGGTGTGCCCGTAGACCAGATGCACAAGCTGGGGCTGTGGCGCGTCAAAGGGCGCGCTGATGCTGGCGGCTGTGAAGTCTGCAGCTGATGGCACGGTTGGAACTTGGGATCGCAGACCCTGGGAGTCGCACTTGGCCCTCCCTCACGGGGCCTCTGCTTCGAAAGTCTAAACCGCCCGGTGGCCCTGCGACGCTACATAAAAAGAACGCAAGCACTTTGTCGGGCTATCTGCGCGCGCGATGCGTGCCGCGAAGCCGGCTAATGCGTCCGCTGCGCCGTCCCCGCCCGGACGCGCCTTTGTCTGTTTAGTGCCCCCGCGGGCGTCGAGGGCCCTCCGCGGCCGTGGCCTGGCTTGTGTAGGGGTGCCGTGCCCGATCGGGCGCGGTGGACCCTGGACGCTTGCTTGCATGGAAGAGATCGGGCGCGGGCGCGTCTGCGGTCGCGAGGGCGAACACTAAGTAGTGGGATCCGGGGGCGCGCGTGTGTGCGATCGTGCTTGTTGTATTTGCGTCTAGCCCCGCACAGGGCGGCTGCTGCAGCTAATCTGACACTGCCGTCGGCCGACGGGGCGCGCTGTGCCTTGTGCCGTGGCCGGCGGGGGAGTACAACAACGTCTGGTATTGTGCGCGCACTGTGTATACTTATATAGTGTGAGTCCGTGGTGCGTAACGCCGACGTCCGCCAGCCCGAGTGCGGCTCCTCGCCTCCGCGCTTGGACGCTAGAGGCTCTAGAGTACATGTTTATAACTACGTCCGCGCGAGCTCGGCCGCACCCTCGGCGCGCGTCGCGGGAAGGGTGTGGGGTATTCCTACATAGACACATAAACGTACTTAGGGCTCCGAGCGTGCGCCGCGTACCGTGATGCCGCTGCGGCGATGCGCCGTATATCCAAGGGACCATCGCGGCGGCACAGCACAACGGGTCACGGGCACTGCCGCGCTGCCCTGGAGGCTAGAGCCGTCCGACGGGGTCGACGCTCGACGGTGGCTGCGCGAACACGATCGGGTCCAGGGATGGCATCGCTGGCGGAGTGGGGGCGTGGACGGGCGCCTGAACGGGAGGGTGGTGGGCGTGGGCGTGGAGCTGGTGGGCTGGAATCGGCTCGAGCTGTTGCTGCTGTTGGCGCGCGCCCAGGGGGATCGGGATCGCGCGCGAGGGCGGGGCGATGCCGGCGAGCTGGCAGGTGCGCACGAGCCAGTTCCGGAGGCCTTCGTATTCGCGGCGCTGGCCTGGGTGCGGGGGTCGGGTCAGAGGGCGCGGGAGAAGACCGGAGACGGAGACGGGCACTCACTGTGTGAAGGCCAGATCATCATCATGTACTCCACGCAGGGCGCGAACGCCTTCGCGACCTCGAGCGCGACTGTGAGCGACGGGTCCGCATACCACAGTGCGAGCGACCTGGGTGGGCTCGTGGTAAGTGCTAAGGCCGGGAGAAGCATGCGGGCGCCGCACCTCATTATCTGGGACATGTACCAGTACATCATGAAGCATCGGCGCGAGCTGTGGCTCGGCACGCCGGACGCGGCGAGCGTGATCGAGTCGCGGATCGCGTGCGCGACGTGCAGGATGAAGTTCACTGCGGCAGGCCCGGGGAGGTCAGTCGTCTGCTGCACATGACGATCACGGAGGCAATGGCGGGCACGCACTCCACTTCTCGGCCTTCTCGTGGTAGAACCGCAGACCGGACGCGCTGTGTGAGGGCAGCCCGGGCGTGAGCACGGGGAGGCCAATGGGGGGAGCGGGGGAGGGGACTCACGTCATCGCCGCCGGGATGTACCGCCGGAAGTCGTTCGAGACCACCATCCGGGTGCTTTTTGGGCGCCTCGTCAGCACGCGCTCGCAACACACTCGCTATAATACCGGCGCCGCCGCGGGAGCGGGGGCGGGCGGACACGCAACGCACACACACAACGCACACAACACGGGACGCAAAGCGGCAGACGACGACTCACTTGAAGAGCACCTCGCGCATCTGCATCATGAACCCGGACTGGATGTCGCACGTGTGGCGGTCCATCGCGGCCTCGACGGCGTCGAGCTCGAGCCACGCGGTTATCGCGTACTGCGCGCGGTCCGCGTCGGACAGCGTCGCGTCCGAGCGCGAGCGCAGGCAGCTGTGCCACATCAGCAGCGTGCGCATGTACAGCGCCCACACCGAGTCCTTCGACGCCGGGATCGGCGCGAGCCCCGGCGGGGCGAACGTCTCCCCCGGGAAGAGCAGCGCATACTGACACAGTGCCGTCAGCGTGGGGCGCGGCGCCCCAGAGAAGGTGCGTAGGACTGCGACTCGACTCACGTTCGCGGGGTCCTTGATCCACAGGTGCTGCGGCTCGCGGTCCGTGCCCGCCGTCGTCTTCGTGTTGTGCGAGACGGTGAGCATCACCGTCGCCCAGACGACGCGGCGGCACTCCTCCTTCTGCATCTCGCCCTCGCCCGCGTCGCCGGGCCACATCGGCATGTTCGCCCACGCGGGCGCGAGCTCCTGCGCGCGCGGCCACGTCTGGCCCAGCGAGTACGACGAGCACCCGCACGGCCACGCGCCGCCGCCCGCCGCGGCGTGGGCGTGCGTCGGCGGGTTGAATGGGTAGGCGGTGAGCGGGACGTGCGCGGAAGCGCCCGTGGCGAAGTCGGTCAGGTCGGGGGGGATGTACGCGGGCGCGGGGAGGAGCGTCGGGTCCGGGGCGAGGCCGGTGAGAGTGTCCATGCCGAAGGGGGGCGGGGACGGGCCGGGCTCGATGGTGCCGACGACGGGGACTGCGCCAGGGAGGAAGAAGGACGTGCGGGGGTCCGCGGCGTCGAGCGTGGTCAGGGAGAGGCTCCGGATGAGCGAGTCGAGCATGCGGAATGCGGAGCGCGTGCGCGCGGTGCCGCAGTGCGGGTGCGCCTGGATCTCGAACATCGCGAGCAGCTGTGGTGGAAGGAAGGTGAGTCTGTCGGATTTGTTCGTGTTAGGGGGGGGGGGGAGGCGTACCCATGCGGCTTGTACTAGTCCGACGTCGACCCACCCCGAGCTGAGGCTGGCGTCGAACGTCGCGTGCGCTTGGTCGAGCAGCTCCAACGCCCGCTGCCGTCCCTTTCCCCCCTTCTCCAGCTCCGAGCTCTGGAAGAACGTCCCGAGCGCGAGCGCGCTGAGGATCAGGCTCGGCTGGAGCGCCTGCCGCCGGTACGGGTCGAAGAGCGCGCCGTAGAAGCGGGGGATGTTGAGGAAGCTGAACCAGTGCAGCGAGACCTGGAAGAGGAAGCGTAGGTCCGCCGCGATCCGGTGCGTCGTCGCGTCGCGCACGGCCATGGACAGCGGGCTGCCGCCGCCTCCGAGGCTCGGCGGGGTGCCCTCGTCGGCGGCGTAGAAGACGAGGAGCGCGTCCCACCACGTCTCGCGGGTGAACCGGACGCTGGGCGGCGCCGCGATTCCGATCGAGCACGACTCGTACTCCGCTTCGTCCTGGACGCGCTGGGCAAGGATGACCGCGTCCGCGGGGGCGTATCTGAGATCCGCCGGGCGTGGAGGGAGCGGATCGAAGTGGAGGGCGACGGGTACGGTGGCTCCGGGGTAGTCGAGGGATGTGGGGTGAGGGAAGATCGGTTGGGAATATGGTATCCGAGCAAGTCCTGGATCGAGGTCAGCCGGCGGACTTGAGCTAGACCCGGGCAGGATCGTTGATGCGTTCCTGGCTTGCGCCTGTTGTTGCTTTTTGGCGGCTACGACTGCGTCTGCCTTCTTGCGCTTCTCTTCCTCTTCGACGCGCGATCGGGTGGTGCGCGTCTTCTTCGGTTCGTAGGGCGCGAATTTGCGCGAGCCGGGCGTGCGGTCCTTCCCGCGTCGTCGGGGCGCGGCGTCGTAGGAGCACGGGCCGGCGAGAGGGTCCGCGCGTTTGCAGCAGTTGAAACACTCGGGTTTCGCGCCATCGCAACGTACTTTGCGGGTACGGCTGGAACGCAAATGATTTAACGGAATGACGTCGAGAGAGGCGGAACGGAAGTTTAGGCGAGGTATACGCTCAACGATCTCGCACCTAGATGCGTCACAATCTACCTTGGAGGCGAGTGTGACGCAGCTCGGTAGAGCGAATGCGGGCAGGGCATGTTGTTGGTGCGTGTCAGCGTCGTTGTGCAACGCGCAGAATAACACTGCTAATCTGTCATGCCGTGCACGCTATTCCGGGCCCAGGGAGCATTATCTTTTGGTGTAAGTAATCTGCTGAGACCGGCAGCGACTTCAGGCACCCACGGGTGCTGAAGGCCATATTTGTAAAAACTTCGCGCACGACTTTCCCCTGCCACGCGGTCTACCGTTCTGTTTCCGCGCGATCGCCCATCGTCAAAAACGACACAGCGAGCGGCTTGCAAAACAAGTCCGTGCCAAGCTGATTTGCGATGTTCTGGGTCGGGGAGACCGGTACCACGTGGAAGGGGCAAGCCGGACCTGCGTTATGTCCGTGTTCTTGCGACATCTTTACAAAGACTGATCACTACATATGGTCTTCGCCAGAGCGGAATATTCCGCTAGGAAATGCGATAAGTAGCCTTGAGCCCAATAGATGCTCCAGGCACAAGTCCCCGCACTGACGTAGGCCCCAAGGTATCGCCATTCGCGGGGAATCAATTACGGGGAAACCTGTGCAGAGCGAAGACCCTCATAGCAGACACCTCCTCGGGGCGGTCCAGAGCTATGGGTCGTCGGAGGCCTTCTAATTCGAAGGTAAGCTACAGGGGCGTCCCTTGTAGTGCACGACCCTGATGAAAAATCCGGTGCAGATATCTGCGATGAGGGCTTCCGCTGCGGATCACGAGTGCGTCGAGATCTAAAGCACGCCAGCGCGAACACCAACAAGCACGCCGAGAAAGCTTGCACCGAGTAGGGTAACTCACCACTGAACACACGCGAGGTAGACGCGTTCGCGGGGTTTGCCATGGGAGGTCAGGGGCTGATCGGAGGCAAGGTCGATTCGCTCCTTCGTTGCCGCGGCTTGTTCGTCGGATTCGTCCGGAGGGTCTGGAGGAGAGGGGGACTTGGAGGAACTCGGCGCGGGATCTTGGGAGGCGGAAGTAGGCGGAGGCGGATTGCTGAGTGGACGGGGCGGAGGAGGGGTGGGCGACCGGAGGGCGTTCGCGAGAGACGAGGAGGAAGCGGGAGAGTTTGACGAATTGCGAGACTGCTGGCGTTGAATAGAGGGTGCCACATTGGGGTCTATTGAAGATAGAGCGGGGTGCTGGGTAAAGTTGTCGAGGAGTGCGGGTTCGTGCTGAGAATAGGAAGGTGGGAGATCGGGGCGGGAGTCATGGGACGGGTTCGCGTGCGGAGGGGCGGAGCGGGGGAGTGTGGCCATCTGGGGGTCAGCGGAGCATGACCAAAGCACCCGCGGGCGTTGACCTTATATTAGGCCGACGGGGGGGACGGGGAGGAGAGCGTCGAGCACAGACCGAGGCGGAGGCGGGCGCGCGCTGGGCCAACGCTGGACGCTGGTGGACGGAGCCGCGGGGCCCGGATCCACGGCTGTGCCCTCCGTGGGCGCCCATAAGCCGGCGGCGTTCCCGTGCGCGTCTCTCTCTCCACTCGCCCCGGCCACCGCGCAAGCCACGCTCTGAGGCGTTCTCTCTCCCGCTCACCGCCGCTCGCACCGTCTCTGCCTAACATGCCCCTCCAAGGTCCGTTTCGCTCTGCTCTTGCACACGCACAGCACTCTCTAAACCGCGCCCAGGTCTGGTCGCGTACGACGGAGACAGCGACCACGACGACCCTGCCCCTCGGGATCAATCCTCGGGTGCTTCTGCCTCCGCCGCCGGTCCCCGCCTCACCACCCACCTTGATGTGAGAGCCTTCATCCTCGCCCCATACGCTCCCAGTTTCCCTCTTTGCTCGCCATCTTCCTTCTTGGCCAGGATCATCAGCTGAGCTCCCGGACAGCCCGTCCGTCTGACAGTCAGTTTTTCCAATTCTCTCCTTCTCCCTTCGCAGCCCTCAGCCCTGCATCTTGCCCCCAGACCACCTCCGGCTCTCGGGAAGCTCCTCCACCACGTCGTCCTCCAAACCGGCCGTCATCATCCGCCGACATGCTCCAACAAAGCCTCATCCCCGATCCCGACTGCCGGACGACTTTCATGACGATTCCGGACCTTCTTCCCAACCACCTCCCGTCGACCCGGCCTCCGAAATAGATGTGGACGAGCCATCTCCCGCGGAAGCCCCGCTCGACGAACTAGCACAAATTCGGAGGCTGCTGCGCCCCCCTCCTATCCCGGGCGTTCCGGACTGGGGCATCCCGCCCGAACCGAGCGAGCCCTGCGACGAGGCGATCAAGGTGCGTCCTATTTTTGCCACCCCATTCTTTGGGCGAGACCTTAAGCGTTGCAAATCTCGTCGTAACGCCGCGCGCAGGCCAAGGTCACGTCATTCCTCACGCTCAAGCGCGACTCCCAAAACCCGCGGCACTTCAATGATTCCCTCATGGCAAACCGTGCATTCCGCAACCCCCATTTGTACACGAAGCTCGTGGAATTCGTGGATGTCGATGAGCGGATCTCCAACTTTCCTCAACATATGTGGGACCCTCTAGACGTCAAGGATGAGTGGTACGCGGATAGCATAGGTGCGTCAACATAGCGCCTCGGCGTTCCGAATTTGTCGCAACTGGAGACCTAGCTGCTAACTCAAATTTCGCTTCCGATCTACCTCCCCTCGGATGCCTACTTCGCCCCTCCCACCGGACTGCCGTCTTCACTATTTCATCAACACGGTTTGACAACCAAATTACCCTTACGACTCCAGCCGAAGCCCAAAAAGCCCGTTCCGAATCCACATCGGCTGCCCAACAACCCGGGAAACGCACTCGAATCGACTTTTCCAGCAGCTCATCCTCAACCTCTGCACAACGCCCCCGACAGTCCGCGCATGATACGAACAAGCATGGACGCCATCAACCCTACGCAGCCACCGGGCGTAACGGCAATGGCGGAGAAAGCAGTGGAGTGCTGGGCGGCGGGTATGGGAGAGGGAGGGGAAGGGGTAGATGGGCGTAGAGTGCAGAAGAGATCTACGTATGATGCTGCTGTTGAGTTGTTTGTCCTTCTGTTATTCTTGCTATCATAGATCGTGTTCGTACTTTGGAATGATCTTGGATGGATGTGTGCGTGCATACATCTCAAGGGCACTACTGATCATGTGTAGGTTGCGTCCTTCGCATCCCCAAGTCAGTATCTTGATGCCGGGGAGAACAGTTAGATGGATCCCGATAGGCTCATGACTTTCCCAGTCTCTCCATCCAACGCCGACCAGTGCCTTGGCGATAGGCACTCGACCCCGCAATGCGGTGAGTGGTTCTTATGATGTTTCCCTCGACTCGTGAATAACAACTTCCTCAGATATAGGGGAATTCAAACTTTGGATCTCATCAAGTCATCGTACTGAGCTGGATGTGCAACAAGAAGGGGGAAACCTTCCCGAACCTGATAGGGTTCCTTTGAAGCTGATGGCCGCCCAGGCGGGGTTTCATTGCCCTCTCACCCAGCCACCTGCAGGAAGCCCGAGATGCTTCAGGAGCCGCTCTTGCACCCTCAAAGCGGGTGTCTGTGGGCCCTGGGCGCCACCCGTGGCGTTCCCGGAAGTCATATACATCATCTTCGGTGCGGGCGCGCCCTGGAACGAGGTACTTAATCCTCCCTGTTCGTGTGGTCATGCTGCTAGCTGACTCTTCCCTCCACCCTTTCCAAATTTTGACTGTAACCTAGGTGTTTTACGCTCCTTCCTCACCGTTCTACCCATTTCCTCGCGGGCTTCCCTGCAAACGAACTCCGTTATCAAATACATCTGTCAATCCTCACCCCGCACTGCGCAGTTCCCAACAAGCATGTCGTCCTGTTCGGCAGGTCGCCACAGCCTTACCATCGACTCATCCACGTCCTCTGCATCCATCGATACTTCCACCACTGGCTCCGCGTGCCATTCCGATGCCCCCCGCGCGGCCCATCGGAGAAGGCGCCGCAGTAACGACGATGGCAAGTTAGGAAAGCACGGCGCCCCTACCTCCCCCGCCTCCAGCATACCGGCCTTTCGCGGGTACCTCCCGCTCCCCAGGCACGCCTTCGCGCTCTTCTGGCCCCTCGGCGTCGCGCTCGCCATCCTTGCGCTCGCCGTGCTCTTCTTCCGCACCCCTTCCGGCCGCGACTTCCTCCTGGGCGCACCCGCGTCGTCGCCCCCGCGCCCATCGACTCTGCCACTGCCCGCCTCCCCTGCCCCGCCGGGTTTGTCACTCGCCGTCGCCGTCGCCGACGCGGCCGAGGCTGATTGGGGCGCGGGGGCGGTGCGGGCCGCGGCGCTCGTGGTGGTTAGCGCGCTGTCGCTCAAGTGGGTGATTGAGGGGTTCGCGGAGATGTGTGCGCGGGCGGTGTTGGACGAGCGGAGGGAAGGGGTCCGGGGGAGGAGGGGGAGG
>FTLJ01001220.1:0-15034 GCA_900155495.1 Porogramme epimiltina | reverse complement strand
CCCTCGTCCCACGCCCCTCCGCCTCAAACCCAAATAGGTCCGTCACCGGCCTCCTCAATAATCGCAATAGGGCCGGTGGGGCTACTCCCATCCCACCCTCGCTCCAGGCCAAGATGGCGGCCGTGAGTCCCATCCGTCCTCATCTCCGCTTATCGACCGTTCATCGTTTCTTTCTTCTCTCGCCGCTCCCTCCGCGCCTCTCGGCGTTTCGCCCCCTTCCCCAGTTCGCGAGCCGCGCTCCGAACAATGCCGCCTCGGTCGACGCTGCCACAGCCGCCCTCAAGAACGCCTGCATCACCGACAAGTCCATGCCCCCGCCCCCGCTGCGCGCCCCCGCCTCCGCCCCGGCCCTCGGAGCACGTCCCGGCGCACCAGCGCTCGGCGGTCTCGCTGCCCGTCGGATGGGGAAACCCGGCTTCCCAAAGCTCAGCGGAATGGACATGGGCCTGCAGAACGCGGGGCTGGGCAGCGGCCGCCCCACCCAAGAGCAGGCGGAGGTCCCCCGGCGGGGTCCGCCAAGCTCCTTCTCTACTCCCTTTGCGAACTTCGGCAAGATCGTGTAAGCACCCCGTGTCCGCGCCGCCTATTCCGCATCTGACCACCAGTGCTCCAGTGACCCCTCAGGCGCACTCAACTTCAACGGGAAGGCCGTGCTGCACGCCCAGGGCGTCGACTTCTCCAACGGCTCGTCCTTCAGCATCAATATGGATCAATTGCAGCTCGATGAGGAGCTGGGAAAGGGTAACTACGGCACCGTGAAGAAGGTGCTGCACAAGCCAACCAAGGTTGCAATGGCTATGAAGGTGCGCACCCTGCGCTCCAAACTGCAACCGAGCTGACTTCGGCCACAGGAGATCCGCCTTGAGCTCGATGAGGCTAAGCTGAACGCGATCATCATGGAACTCGACATTCTCCATCGCGCAGTCGCCCCAGAAATAGTCGAGTTCTATGGAGCCTTCTTTATCGAATCGTGAGTTCTCTAGATCTAGATCTCTTCTTGCTGCTAAAAACATCACATCTACGATTAGTTGCGTGTATTATTGCATGGAGTACATGGACGCCGGGTCATTAGACAAACTACAAGGCGACGGCATTCCGGAATTCGTCCTAGCACGCATCACAGGAAGCATGGTCCGCGGATTGAAGTTCCTCAAGGATGACCTCCAGATCATTCATCGCGGTATGTCTAGAAGATAGCACAATTGAGTTTCATCCGGCCTCAATTTCACGTGTTTTATCAGATGTCAAACCCACGAATGTCCTGGTCAACAGGAAGGGGCAGGTGAAGCTTTGTGACTTCGGAGTCTCTGGCCAATTAGAAAAGTCGATGGCCAAGACGAACATCGGCTGTCAGAGTTACATGGCTGTATGCGTCCCGTTACATCGCTTTATTTCCCCTCAGCTCATCGCCCTCTCTATAGCCGGAGCGCATACGTGGCGAGTCTCAGAACAATCTGGGGACGTACACGGTGTCATCGGATGTGTGGTCTCTTGGGTTATCTTTGATCGAGATGGCACTGGGGCATTACCCATATCCACCCGAGACATACGCGAACGTCTTCGCTCAATTGAGCGCTATCGTCGACGGGGACCCACCAGAACTTCCGGATAGCTTTTCGGAAACGTCCAAGAGCTTCGTAGCGCGCTGCTTGCACAAGATCCCAAACAGACGAGCAACGTACGCGGAGCTGTTGGTAAGACACCCCACATCACATCTTACAAACAGAATAGAGATGTTGATTGGCCTTTGCTGCGCTCGCAGGCTCACCCATTTTTGGTACAAGACAGTCGCCGCGAGGTCGACATGCCCGGCTGGGTTCGCAAAGCCATTCAAGTCCGCGACTCCCGTCACCGTGCGCAAATTGAGGCTGCCTAGAGCCAGAACGCAATGTCGTGAATCCGGGCGCGCGGGACGAGCTGGCATATCCTTAATGTATCTAAAGCAGTTCGTGGCGCGCCTCCGCGTGCTTGCTGTTCAACGCCGTCGCAGCTCCGTCGTCGTCGCTCTTCCCCCCTCCCATGAGCCGACGTTCCCCGTGCGCTTCCTACCTTCCTGCCCCTCACCTTGTCGACCCGCCCACCATCCACGACGGCTCATCGGCAACCGGACTAGGGATCCCTCTCGTACCACATCCTTTCTCCCTTTCCCCGGTTACGGTCTCCGACTCTCCCGAGGCCTCCTTCCGAAGTCCTCGGACCATCTTTATTCTCCTCGGGTCTTGGATGAGGGGCGGGACATGTGAACGGAACGGGTCGTGGGTGTCCGCGCGTGTATTCGGCGCAGAAGGAGGGGGGCGCATGGAAGGATAAGGATTGATAGGCCCCGACGGCTTCGCTGTCGGGGGGTGTCCGCCCCGTTGCTCGGGGTCGGGGTAATCTCAGAACTTTTTTGAACGCTTCTCGCTTGGTCCTCGCGCTCGGCGTCGAGCCCATATCTGTACAAGCGGCATGAGCGGCTGTAGCCATAGCTTTTTAGCGTAACACGCGTATATACTGTACTTACACTGGTAGCACGTCGGGGTACGTTCGCCGGCCGGCGTAACTCCATACGAATAATGTATACATGGTTCGCCGATGACTTCGCCCGAATCTGTGTGATCTGTATACAAATGTCGAACAACATCTACCCTCGGCCCCTTCTCTGAGGCTGCGTGTCACGTGACTGACACGTCCGCCTTCTGGTGCGCGGCAGACAGCAGGGCGTACTCGTTTCCCAGTTCACGTAGCTCTGGTGCTTGTAACTCTACTATACTGCGGTCCACTCTAGCGAACCTGCTGCTGGCGGCCTAGTACTCTGCACCCTCATCCTTCGTGTTCAAAATGTGGCTTTCAGATGGTCAAAGTATGTCCCCGCACCTCTAGATTGTCTTGCTCGGCGAGGCATTTACTGATTTGCCGCCACACTTATACAGAGATTGGTGTCGCCCTTACGACATTCGGCGCACTCTTCATGCTCCTGGGGGTAATGCTCTTCTTTGACGGAGCCTTGCTCGCGCTTGGAAACGTACGTTCCCCAGCTCTCGTCCTCGCTGCACTGCCTGACGTATGCCAATGCTCTCTCGTTGCGTCTCCAACCCTGGGACCTCATCCCTACCCCATTCTGTGAACACACCCTCCGACACCTGTTTCACGCGTGTTGCGTGCCCTGCAGATTCTCTTCCTATCCGGCCTCACCCTCATTATCGGCCCCCACAAGACGTTCTACTTCTTCGCGCGCAAGCAGAAGCTACGGGGGACGGTCTGTTTCTTCGGTGGTGTTCTACTCGTGTTCTTCAAATGGCCCTTCATCGGCGTCATAGTCGAGACATTTGGGTTCCTCAACCTATTCGGGTGCGTCTCCTCCTCTGTAACACCCCCACTTATTGCCCACCCCCATGCTTTTCGGCCCGCTACTCCTACCACACACAACCCCCCTACGTCATACATTCATCTGAACGTGTCCACATTGGCTGATCGCGCCGCACACTCAGGGACTTCTTCCCGGTCATCCTCACCTTCCTGCGCCAGCTGCCCTTCGTCGGGCAGCTGCTCAACCTGCCCTACATCCGCGACGTAAGTCAAACCCACCCCCACACGCGCGACGGGCGAAGCGCCCCGTGCTCTCTCCGCGCGCTGCTGACGCGTCTCGTGCCTCTCATAGGTGGCAGATCGCCTCGCGGGCTCACGAACGTCTATTGTATGAGCGCTGCGGACAATATACAATGCACGACACTTGACGAGAGATGAAAGCCTGGGCGTGCCTGCAGGCGACCTGCGTGCGCCCGACGCGGGCGTGCCCGCCGACATTTGCGCCCGCGTCACCACGCTGCGAACTGCGCACCGATGGGCCGGGTACGTACGCGCCTGCGGTCTCCTGTGTGAACCTTCGAGCCCCCCGGGCATCATCTGCGCTTCAAAGTCGGCCATCTAGTAAGCAACGCTGGCATACATATCAGCCCTGCCGCTGCCGCAGATTCGACCGTTGACACGACATGACCCCCCGCGCTTCGTGCCATTGCCCGTCGAGGTATTGCACTTCTCTCCTCGGGCGCGTCGCGCATGTGTCCCATGCTCGTGCGCGCGTTCCTTGCACCAGACCGGCGGTCGGAATGTCATCCTATGGTTTGACCGCGGCCATTCGCCGAAGCTTCCCTCCCGCCGCAGTTCACAGCCAAGGACCGCAATATGTGGCTAGTGCTTCGCGCGCGCTCCGTACATAGAGGAGGAACCTTGTGAGGTGGTGCGAGTCCCTTGCGAACGCCGCCGAGTGCACCCGCGGGCTCTGCCCCCGCGTACGACATGTGTTTACCGATTAATATTGGGCAAAGCTGCCGGTGTGTACCGACGGATACGCGGTGGCCAGCGCTGCGCTCGCCTCGTGGGCAGCTGAGCATTTTAGGTGTTACTCGGCGGCTGGGTGGCGTTCATGACGGAATGTCTCTAGGCGTGTCGTAGCTGCACATGATACCCACCCCAAAGATAAGTTGTCGGACGGACGTCTTACGATGGACTAGGCCCGTCGCGATGTGGGGTTTGGACCCTCCTCCCATGCGCTAGTGCCCTGGCATCCGTCGGCCGAGATGACTGACCGATGGGGTGCCCAAGTTTCAATCGACACTTGGCGACGCGATTAGAACGGTCAGCGGTGGCTTCGCACCTGGCCGCAGCTCAAGCGAGGTGTCTGAGCATCATGAAGAGCATCGTATTGTCTTCTCCACCTGTGGGCCAATAACTCGCAGAAGAGAGCTATTGTCCGGAACAACGAGAGATGACGACGGGATGAACGGGTGGTCGTAAGCGAAGTAGTTCGCCGGACGGTTACGCAGGCACATCAAGCTGATCGACGACAAGTACGTCCGTCGCAATATTGGCCGTCGCGAAGAGGCCGCGGATACAAAACAGGGTGGGCCCTCGTCATCGGCGGCTGGGCACGACGCGCTGCGGTGGAGGGTGCACACGAACGCAGCTGCGTGCCGATGGATGCGACGTGGGACGATGTGGTGGAAGTGACCAAGTCATCGTGACAGAGCGTCAGGGTGTCCCTGGACGGAACCCGGAGCGGAGGCAAATGCGTTGGGGAGCCGCGTGGCAGTAAGCTTAACTTGCCGTGACTCCGTGGGAGCCTAGCCATATTAGGCAGGTAACGCGGAACCGCCCGCGGGCGGAGACGAAAATTTGCGGCGGAGCACGGCGGAGGGGCGGCGGAGGAGGGGCAGGCGCGGTCACATGACGATGTTGACATTGGGTTCGCACGCGTGGGGTGGCCAGCGGGCTGTTACGAACTGGTGAAATATACCGCCACCTCCCGCCACGCCCCGCCCACGCCCTCGTGTTCGTCCTTTGTCCCCAACGCCGTCTCGTGCGTCCCTGTGCGTCCACGGCGCGTTCCTCTCCGCTCCTGGCCTCCGCGACCTCCGTCAATTGTGTCTGTCGGCAAGCCTCTAGCATTTCCCCCCATCATCCTCTCCGACTACCCCCACCTTCCTTTGTCCCTGACCACCTCTCCATTCCACCATGCTCCTCTCCCCCAACTCGGAATACGTCTCTTTCAGACAATCAAAACGTGATTCCAGCATGTCGCCCTGTCGAGCCTCTTCACCACTCTTCCACCGCACTCCCCCAAATCGCTCCATGACCACTCTGGCCTTCGACACCCCCATGCTCTCCCCATCTCCTCGCAAGCGACAAGCGCTTCCAACGCCCGGTCCTGTGGACCCTGACGACGTGTTTCAGTCCCCTCTCAGAGCATATGGTCTTCATTCCCAACGCACTCCATCGGGTCCGCCAGATTCATCTATGCTCGTTGATGACGAAGATGATATATTCCTGGGCGGCCCATCCCCCTCGTCCTCGGCCCATTTCGCCACATCGTCTCCGGCATTCCTCCGAACACCGCTACGGACGCCTGTGAAGAGTTCCTCCAGGGACTCCCCACGGTTCTCCCCCGATCGTCCTGCTTTGTCCGTCAAGCAAATCAACACCGCTAAGACGCCGTTCCTGCCCGTCGCGGCGAGCGTGAAGCGCAACTCCCAAATCGCGTGCTCCACGCCGTCTCGCACTCGTGCGATGACGCCTCTGAACGTCACGTCGAGTGCAGCACACCAACAAGGTGATTCCCTCCTCTTCGACCGACTCGCCCCCCTCGCCGCCCCCCGCTTCGTTCTGCGTACACCCCACAATAGGGCCGAGACGGACATGCACCTGAAGAAGCAGGCAGAGACGATGACTATGCTCAGCATTCGCGATCTTGGTCAATCGGACGAGAGTGGTTACGACTCAGACCCGGACCCAGCCGAGAGGACAATGGACCAACAGCCGCCGCTTCTTCTTTTGGGCCGCTCGGGCGGCTCTACAAGCCCATTCTCCTCGATAAAGGCCCGAGCGCGAACAAAGGCCAATGTCTCTGGACAGCCACCAAGCGTCGACGGGCTCACGCGCAAGGACGTCGTTGACGACGTCGTGGCCGCAACCGTTTCGCCCGACGGCCACATTACAAAGCGGCGAGTCCGGTCACGACCCGTGTCCGCCGAGTTGCTTGAAACGGTGAACAATACACCTACGGTAGTCCATAATCAGGTGAGTTCCCCCGCTTTGCTGCTGCGCCACCTCCATGCTGATAGCCGCGGGAATTAGGTCACGGCCACTCCACATACAGGCGAAAGCAGGACTCCAAGCACAGTAGCCTTCCCTTCTACCCGTACCATGCGCACACGCAAAACTTCCAACACTTCTACATCCTCCGAGTCCGGTTCGCCCCGCCGTCGCCCTAATGCTGCAGGCGCAACGCGGACACGGACGCAGTCCCACACTAGTCGCACGCTGAATCGTCTCCAGAGCTCCAGTTCAGCGACTTTATTCTTCGGCCCTGCCATCCCAAACAGTGCGCAGAAGAGCAAGTCGGGTCGGACTGCTTCCACCAGTACAACTCCTACTTCCCCTTTGTTCCTCCGACCAGAGGTCCCAGCCTCACAGCGACCGCCTTTTGCGAATCGCCACAGTTACGGCGGCGCTGATGGTCCGTCAACGTGGACAAGTCGGTCGCCCGATGCGACAGCACCATCATCGCCAGCACCTGCAGCAGGACGGAAGCGGATGGAATCGGACTCGTCTGAAGACGAGGCCGATCTGTTCTTCAGCAGCGGTGCGGCAGATTCGTCTTTCGCCATTAGTCTTCAAAAAGGCGGCACCCCCAGCCCCAAGAAGAAGCAGAAGCGGGAGAGCTTGGATCCCCTCCCCAAGAAGTTCCGTTCCCGCGACTCTGGTGTCGTCCTCACGGACAGCGACGATGATCTCGACCTTCCCCTCGACATCGGCAAGAACTATCTCATGGCGGCCATGCCCCGAGCCTCGACGTCCGTCAGTACGGTTGCATCGGACGACACTGGATTGGTTACGCCCGGTATCGGCCCTTCTGCAGAATCCGGCTGGCCAAGTGTGGTGAACGCCGCCGATGACCATCTCACTGTCTCCCACAGCAACCATATGGGTATGGGCCGTAGCGTTGATGCGTTCATCCTGAAAACCCTCGCCGCTGGTGGTTCAGTAGCTACTCGTGGAGATGCGGAGCCAAAGCGAGTCCCAGGCACGCCAGTGAAGAAGGTCAAGACCGCGCACCTCGTCGGCGGCGTGCAGCGTCCCTGGCAGAGCGCTGTGGCGCACAAGATCGGATTCAAGGACTTCGATGACGGGTCCGTTGGTAACGGCAAAGGCAAAGGCAAGCCTCGCAAGAGCTTGCCCGCAGCCTTCCCTGGCCTCGGGCGTGCAAAGGATAACAAGACCGTGAAGAAGGATCGCCAGGCGCTGGCTGCTATTGAGAGAGAGCCGGACGTGGTGGATCTGGATGAGGCGGAGAGTCCGACCTTGAGGAGAGACTCGAAGTACGACGGTCTTGGCTTGGGAAGGCCGACGACTGGAATTCCCCAGTTTGCAAGGCCTATGGGTGATGGGCGAGTCGGGAAGGGGCACTGGTTGATGCGTCGGAGCAGCAGTGGTGCGTTCTCAGTTTCCAGCGACGCATCTTCCATCAATGCTACCCCGACACGGGCCACACCGAAAGGTATGCCCTACCTCTTCCTTCTTGCGAGCCATGCTCATGCTCCCACCGAAGGAGATTGGCCTCTCCCCCCACCCAGAGTGCCCACGCCCTCCTCGCCTCTCAAGCAGAGTGTTGGAACCTCTTCCCGCTCGACATCCGGATCATCTTCCTCCACGATCACTGCCACCAACTCGCCCACGGTCAACGTAACAATCCGCGATCCACTTAACACGCTCGCGCCTCGGTCGCGCCGTCCGAGCCAGAACCTCACTTCCCTCCGAACTCCCGGCCCAGGGCTCTTCGCCGCCGTGCACGGCCAGCGACCACACACCCATGCGCACCCTGCGCGGCAAGCACACCCCCAGCTTCCTGTACGAACGAACCGCCTTCCTGCGCCCTCTGACGAGGAGCGGACGGGTCGGTTCGAGCGCGAGTTCGTCGAAATCGACGAACTTGGTAGCGGGGAGTTTGGGCGTGCCATGAAGGTTCGCTACAAGGACCTGGGCCGCGATGATGGTATCTTCGCTGTAAAGAAGTCCAAGCGATTCGAAGGTGTCAAGCATCGGTGAGTGGTTTTTTTAGTACGGCGTATTATTTATCTTACTGACGAACATTTCTACTTTAGACTTCGCCTTCGTGAAGAAGTTGATATCCTGAAGCACCTCTCGGAAGCCGCCTCCCGATCTTCAGACACGACCATATCCTCCGCACGCCGCCACCCCAACATCCTCGGGTACATCGACAGTTGGGAAGAGGACGAAACACTCTACATCCAGACTGAGCTCTGCGAGCTCGGCAACCTGGCGCACTTCCTCTGGGAGTATGGCCGTACCTTCCCTGTCCTCGACGAGGCACGTGTCTGGAAGATCATGGCCGAGCTGTCCTCCGGCCTCCGCTTCATCCACGACGCCAATGTCATTCACCTCGACCTCAAACCCGCGAACATCTTCCTCACCGGTGAGGGTCGGCTCAAGATTGGTGACTTCGGCATGGCGTCACTGTGGCCCCGCCCGGTACCTGCTGGCGAAACCCAGCTCATCGTCGGCTCCAAGCCAGCTGGGTTCGAACGTGAGGGTGACAAGCTCTACCTCGCGCCTGAGGTTCTCCAAGGTCGCTATGGCAAGGCAGCGGATGTCTTCAGTCTTGGAATGACGATGCTCGAGGCCGCTTCCAACATCGTTGTGCCTGACCAGTAAGTTCTGTGGTCTTAACAAATTTATACTGTCGCTCACTGATATTCAATAGGGGCGAAGCATGGCACCGTCTCCGTCGCGAAGACTTCAGTCAAGTCGAGCTCGACGCTAGCCCTGATCTTTGGGACCTGTTGAAGAACATGATGCGTGCAGCCCCCGCTCTGCGCATCGGGATCGCCTTGGTCGACACCAACCCAATTGTCGTGCGTGCAAGGCGGGCCATGGAGCGCATGCGTGCGCAGTATGGCCCCGTCTTTGGTGCCTCCCCTCTCGGCGCCGTTCCCGACGGGTTCCTCGACGAGATCTTGGCTCGCGGTCAACGTCTCGACGCCGACGATGACTGGGAGATGGACCTCAGCATCTGAACCCCCCCGTATGCGAGGCTGTTGGTCACCGCCAGTGACGAAGACGTGCATGTAGGGCGGTGATCCACTCTGTCGTGTTGTGAGCTATGCATTCCTCTTTCTTGATTCGCAATGCCCCTTCCTACTCCTGTTTTGTTTAACCTATCCGCTTATGCCCTTGCTCCTTGATTATTCGTATTGTGGCTCGCGCCCCAGGGACGGGTCCGGTTTGGTTATGAACTTGTTCATACTTGTAGTAACAGTCCTCCAATGCCCTTCCATCCTCCTTCAATGCCCTCCTATGCCTCTTTCAGTTTCCTACCCCTCCCGCCCTCCTATGGCCTGTTCATTCTTCTACACGTACAGTAATAGCATCACCACCATCCCCCCCTGCATCCATCTCATCCACCCATCCACTGCGGACCAATATTTATACCCTCACTGACGGTCGTGTCGTCGGCACCATATCACTCCGTATAATCCTCTCGTCTGGAGTCCGGTTCCTCCTGTACATCCCGCATGCGGGCCTCCGTGGCCTGCCCGTGATTTCTCTCCGCCTTGCGTTACGTTCGCTGTTGGTACACTAGATAGATTCGTTGGTTTTCTGCGCTGTGTGCACATTTACGGTTTCTCTCCCGCATCGATGTCCCCGTCTCGGTACTCTCATCTCACCACATCTCGAGTTGCAACTGCGCCTGTACGTCTCCTCTCACCATCCACGTTCATCGTCACTTTCACGACTCCACGACTCACGACCCCACCTATCCATCACCCCCGACACGACCTCCCCATCTCTATACTGTGTTCCTTTACCCACATCACGTCGCACGCAGCTCGGATTTGTCAGTAGTTACTCGTTAGGTAGTTGTAGGTAGTAGATACGCAATGGAATGCCCCTCTCGTCGGTCAACGTGAATGGACTGCTGTAATCTTGAGCATTGAAACCTTGAAGTTTATCCCATCATGAATCTCGATTTGATAGGGTTGCCACAACAGCGCCTTTGTGTTCAAGTTGTCGGCTGCGGCTCCCAGACCTCGACTTCACCACGGACGACGACTATATAGAATGCAAAGACATCACGACTTCGAAGCTCCCTGCTGCCACGCTAGCGCAACTTCTGTACCCCCAACGAACGGCACCGGGGCCCGAACGGTCACCTGAGTTTCCGGGACCCGCTCTGAAAGGACCGGTCATATAGACAGCGCTCTCTAAAAGCATCGAGCCCAGTAAGATTGGGATCGCCACTGATCCTGACAGACACCCAAAGTTGAAACCAGCATATACCGATCTTCTACTTTCTCTGATTGTCTGGGGCACTCACAACTGAGGTATCGCCATGTCACAAACCTTCAATGTTCTGCTCGTAGGCGCTGGGGAGGTCAGCTTCGGTATGCCTACATTTCTCGCATACTGTGTTAGTGTCTCATCGGATGTTCTAACCTCACGAATCCATACAGGTTCCGTTGAGGGCCCCTGGAACCATGTATGTATCTATCAATACACCCGCTTTGCTGTATCCACTAAGGGGCACGTTTGCTGCTATAGAGTATCCGCCTCGAAAAGTGGGCCCACTACTGTTATCTCGTCCTCCACGCCTGTGCCCGGACCTCAACGCGCTTCTTTTCAGGATTCTCGGACACAGACTCCGCGTGGTCGCACTGATCGACCCGGATGAACACCGTGCCGTGAACGCACTCCAGGACAAGCTTGCCTCGCCCGCAGGCCCCGCATGGGCTGCATGTAAAGTATTCGCCTCCGTGGATGATGCAGCTCGGGCTCTCGTCCTCGAGGATGTTCCACGGTGAGCCCTTTTGACACGCCGCTACGAACAGTTGGTTCGAGTAAACTAGTCGTGCTGACGCGAGAGTAGTATGGTAATGGTTGGTGCTCCTCCATTTGCACGCGGGACAGATAAACCCGGGCGGGACCTGGAAGTGCAACTATCCAACGCCTTCCCAGGATCCGCACTATTCATCGAGAAGCCGGTGAGCAGTGGGCCGGAGGATGAACCCCGGCGCGTTGCAAGTGTGCTCTCGCGGACCGGGGGTATAGTCGGTGTCGGTTATATGCTACGCTATCTCAAAGGTTAGTCATATTCACCGCCCATCCGAACGGAAGAGGTTGTCTAACAACCCATGTACCTCCATATAGCAGTCCAAATGATCAAGTGATTTCTACACTCCTGCAAGGGGGAGCGTATCCTGACGAAGTTGTTTAGGAAGATCATCGTAGACAATGGACTAGTGGTGATGGGTACCAACGCAAGATATGTGATGGCGTAGTACGTCCTCGATATCTCCTCTCTGAAATACCCCTTGGACGCTCATAATATGTCTTTTTAGTGAGTACGCTCGAAAGCTCGTAAGTGCATCTGTTACGAACTTCGACCTGAATCCTCGGTTACTCAGGTGTGAAGCACAGGCTTGGTGGGACAAGACGAAGTCGGGAGGGCGTACGTCCTTCAGCGGTCTTGGTATGCCTCTATTCACATCCTTCCCATAGCTATCATCGAGCAAGCAACCCATTTCTGTACGAGAACACAAACTGTGCGCCAAACCCCCTAACACTCTCATAACAGGCGACCTTTCGCGTTACTTTGGTGGCGAGGTCGTTCTCTCTACTGTCGTGGCTCATAGCGTGCAACATCACGAACGCCCGGGACACCTTTCAGCCAAACGTTTCGAAGAAGATGACATCCCACCCGAGAATCGCTTGCCCCGACTGACGAGTGCTACCTGGAAGTACAGAGGCGGGGCAGTCGGTACCCTCACCCACGTCATCGCGTTACATGGTACATTCAAGTCATGCGATACCCTGTATACCTAGTGCTCAGTACTGACAAATTATCTTGGTCTAGGCACGACATATGACACGGAGCTAGAAGTGTACACGGACGGGTACCACTTCAAACTCGTGGACCCTTACTCGACCCCTCGGCTCTACATTCGCCGGCCTGGAGCAGGGGAGTCGGGTATGTGGCTTCAGCCTAGTCTCGAACACCAGTCGGACAACTGACATTGGACACGACTGGCTAGAAATGGTTAAATTTGCGGACGTATGTGCGTCCCTGCAGACTAGCTACGGAAGGCGCTAAACCATAGCGCCAGGACGACCCTTTCTACACAGAACTGGAGACATTCGTAGATGTTGTCGAAGGCCGACGAGAACCGGACTCGATCCTGAGTATCTATGAGGATGCTATCGGAACTTACGAACTCGTGAGCCATTTTGGTTAAATGTTGACATCTGTCTGGAATATCGCTGACGGCATGGGTTTGGCAGACGTGGGCGATTCGGAGGGCGAGTGAGCGCGCTGCTGCAGACTACGCATCCTAGCCATATGCGTTTCATACAGACCTGATTTCGACCGAGACCGCAGACGGCGAGGTTCAGATTTGCTTGACAGATCCGATTGCGGGGACAAGTGCCATAGACGAAGTGTGGTCGGCGATGGGTAACCTTTTAGATTGTAGGGTCGAGGTGAGACTATATTCGATCTGTGTCCGTCTGTTATCTGGACTTGATACATTGCGCTGGTGCTTCTACGGCGCATACAATGACTGGCATATATGGCATTCGCGACCAGACAGCATACCACATATCCCGATTCCTAACAGTACACCAGCGGCTTGTCTCGGATACTGCGATTGCTCAGCATCCTCACGCCGTGCCGGGTACGGGCCGGGCTAATCAGGCTGATGAGGTCTAATGGCGCTTCCCTGCATCGGCCTCTTGATGTCGTCATTGTCAAGAGCACCTTCAGCCCCAAAAAATCTCTCGCTAGCGGACTCGTGCTACCTTCCCGAATGCGATGAAGAGCCACAGCGCACCCGATGTGTCCACGCACCCGCGTCTCGTGCCCTCAAAATTCAAGACAGAAGTTACCGCCTCATCCGAAGCCCCGCCCTTCGCTCAACATCGCATCGATATCTAGCGCCGCTTGAGATCGCACATCCTCCGAAGTGGTCGCGCACCGAGGCTGCAAGCTTCGTGAAGCCGCGCATTGCTGACGCGCTCTCGCTTCTTCTGACCCGACCACGATCGATAGTTTCGGGAGGCTGCGCAGAATCACTGCCAGCCCCGCACTCCCCGTGGAACAGACTCGCGATTCGTGATCAGTCGTTCCGGCGGGCGATCCCCCGACGCGCCTTCCTCGTTCTCAATTCGTATTTCCCCCCTTCGCTGTCGGTCCGCGCGTGCGCTGCCTCCCGGCCACAACACATCGTGAGAGTCGCCCCGCAGAGACTCCGACCGCGAGCCGTGCGGCAGGAAACGGATCGCTTGTTCTCCAGCGCGGAACAGACATGTGTGGTTGACGTCCACCTCCTCAACCGCACACATTGCCCCTAGCCGTCGCCTCGTCTGCTGCGGCAATGCCAGCATTCATTGCCTCATTCAAGGGAAAATCCGACATATTCGCAAGTCTCCCACAGTCCACAACATAGCGCATCTCGCCTGCGCTGGGCTCTCCAGAGGGCTCCAGCCATCACCGTCTGAGGCCGCAAATCTTACCTGGTGGCCCACGCAACTCCGGCTCGCTCGGACTGTCGGACTCTATGCGCTCCGCTGCGCAAACAAGTGGCAAATCGGGAAAACCTGCGTCCGTAACCACCTCCATGCAAATCATTGAGACTAGTATACATCCCACCTCCCCTATACTTTCGTCCGGCTAGTATCTCAAGACACCACTCCGAGTCCAGATCCGCTGCTTAATCTCAAGACCTCTCGACAAGCCTGTCAAGCCCGCCCCTATCCGCCCGTTTTCCGCGATCACGATCGCGCGCCTGGCAGTTCGTGTCGCCCCCGACTTGAGCGAACGCGGCAACGTGCGCGCATAACATAATAGCATTGTGAACCCAGGTCCCGCCCTCCACCCGGACGGCGGGGCTGACGTGCGCACGTCGATCTGCCTCGACCGTGGCTTGTGGGCTTGACACGAGAGCTCCGCGATCCCGGGCCCGGCCTATGTCCACCCCCGCGTCGCGTGTCCCCTCCCGCGCGTGCGGGCGCGACACAGCAGCCCCCGTGCATTCCGCCTCCACGTTTCGACGGACAGGACGTCCGCGCCGCGCCCCCTCTCTCGAGTCCGCGACGCTCCCCCCGCGCCGCACGCCACACCTATGTCCGAGCGCGCCCGTACGTCCGGCCCCACGACACGTCTCCGTCGGTCGGTGCCGCGCGGCGCTTCCCTACCTGAAGCTTCTCCCCTCCCTCCTCTGGACTAGGCCGCGTATGGGATGGCGCGGGCGCGGCTCATCCGTCGACCGACTGCACCTCGGAGTGCGTGCGCGCACGCAGTGCTCCCAAAGCCCTTGTCTGCGTCGGCATCGATCGTCCCCCGTGCGCGATCCCGTCGCTTCCCTGCATGCTCCCCCTCCCACCCCCCCTGCCCTCCCGCATCCGCCCCAGCAACAAGACGCCCTCGCGCGAGGGCCTGGGCGCGGCCACGCCCGGCGTTTCCCGGACCCCCTGCATCCTGTCC
>FTLJ01001219.1:0-29044 GCA_900155495.1 Porogramme epimiltina | reverse complement strand
GTAGGCTCAAAATACCCGTACCCGACCCGTGGCATGCCCTAGGGGTGGCGGAGCGCGTCTCGCTCACGGTGGCCGTCCCTCGCGTGCATCCCAGGGTGCGCGCTGGACAGGCCTCGTTCGTGCGTGCTTGACCTCGCGCGGATCGCTGTATGCGCCCATCCGCAGAATTTGTGGGCAGAGAGGGAGCGCTGGGGACGCGGCGACGTTGGAGGGCGCGGGCCTCCTCCCCTTCCACCCCCGGCGACGTCCGCATATTGCGCTTCTCGCGAGGGACCCTAGCTGCCTGATGCGGGACCGACGGGAGCTCCTAGAGGACAATGTCAGCTGTCCGCCGTGGAGTGCGTCGTGCTTCCTTCCTTGGAGCTTGGACATTGGACCTTGATCGTGGTGGGGCCACGCGCCTACGCACTGCGACGAGCTGGGCATCTCGATCAACATCGACGTCCCCGTACCGCCTGCTGGAGGCCGGCCAACCGTATCGCGCTGCAGCGGACGCCATGTCCCTCAGATCCGCTTCAAGTACCCCGACCCTCCCGGCCTGCCTTCCGGCCGCCTCCAATCCTCCCTCACCGCTGTGCTAGCCGCCGCCGCCGCCGCCGCCCACTGGCCCGCATGCGACCCCGCCCGACCCGAGGTACCCGTGCGCCACCCTCCGTCCTCGCGCTACCGCCCCGCGATCGGACGGCCCCCCAACCCTACATGGGCGGGACGAAGTGAACACGTCCCGCCGCGCGGGTGGTACGGACGTCTGGCGGTTGAACCGCCGGCGCGCCTCCGGTCCACGCAGGTCGAGTACGCGTGGGGTGAGTGCGCTTCTGCACCGAGCTGCGCTTCGCATCGAGCTGACCCTCCCGCGCGAACGCAGGTCCGCGAATGTGCAACGCGCTCCCGGAGTACCTCTACTCCATCTCGCGCTACTTGGGGCTCTTCTAATGGCTGTGTGTGCCCTCTCCACTTTCTCGCACGCCGCTACCGCTCACCCGTGCCGCGCCTGCAGCCTGATAATGTCGAACGTCCTCCAGGTCAGCTAACCGCGCGCGCTCCTACTCACCTACTGCCGCTCTCTGGCTGCGAAGGCTAGGTTTCCATGTACGCCGCCTCCCTCCTTCCCCCTCCCGCGCGCCGCCGCGCGCGCTTCCCAACCGTACGGGATCATGTTCGCCCTACTGCTCACCGTCGAGATAAGCCTCGTACTCCGCATCGATGCGCTCTGCGGCCGCGCCCGCGCAGGTGCGTCCCATTCCCTCTTCTGTCACCATCAGTTTATTCGCTCATTCTTTTTCCCTCCCCCTCCCTCCCTGTCCCTAACTTCCATGAATGTGTGCGCGAACCGTTTGACTGGCGTCGGCGCGTGCGGCCAGCAGTGCGACTCCTGATGGGCTCAGCGTTCTTCGGTGCGTCTCGGTTTTCTCCTCTCATGCTCACCGCTGCTCGCGCACGCTAGCATCGTGACATCCTTGCGCGGACGGGGTCTTGTGCAGCCGAGATTTTGGTGCGTGCCCCTCGCGATCTTGGTCGCTGTGGCTTCGCGAGGCTCGCTCACACGGCGCGCGTAGGTGTCGCTCATGATCATGTTCATCCCGTGGCCGCACGCCGTCTGCTCGATAGTGCCCTGCCCCGTGCATGAGCCGATGGGCGACTGCCTTATCGAAGAGGTTGCGCTCTTCAAGGTGTCCTGGTGCGCCCCCGCCCCCCTCGACCCCTCATGCTTCGCGCAAGCTGACCGCGCTTCGGCAGGGTGCCGGTCCTGGTGTTCGACGGTGAGTGCAGCTCGGTTCGCGGGGTCGCGTGAGGGTGGAGGGGTGCTGACGCAGGGATGAGGCAGGACATCGGTTGTATTCCTCCTCAGCTTCGTATACAAGTGCGCGACATTCGCGCCGCTCGACTACACGCTGCTCTTCTACCGCCTCTTCCGCGACTCGAGCTTTTACTACGCTGTGTGAGCCTCCCTCCTCCCTTTCTCCTCCCCACTCACGCCTGTTGGTTGGTTGCTGATGCACGCTCGCTCAGGACAGGACATGCTGTGAGTGTAGTCTCCCACACACGCGCAGCATCTGGTCTGATTCTCAACGGCCCTTGATGTGGAGGAACGAATCGACAATCCGGGCCTTGCGAAGCAGAAATACGAGAGCTGATGTGAGAGTCGTACAAGGTGGCATTCGCAGGACCGGCCGTTCACAGCCCCCCCTGCGCCAGAACACTGGTCCGCATTTGGTCTTGTACTGCTCGTCGTCGCCATTGCCTCCACCTAATGCATCTCTCGAATATCTACCCTTTTCTAATATCGTTAATATTCACGCCGCTGAAAGCTCACCCGATGTGTTGCCAGTGCCAATTCCATGATCACTTCTCCCTCGCTTCCTGGGAAGAAAGTTCAAGTCCGGTCGGATGGACAATATAACCTTTTTAAATCTCTAACGTTCCTGAACGCTCCTCACTTCCATCTATTCGCTGAATGATATATTTTGTACGCGGTACCAGACGGTACGACTACTAGGTACTATCGTTCAGGCTCCCGGATCTGGGGGCAGACAGCACAAACACGAAGTCGTTCGGCAGATGCTTTGTATCCCTTACCGTGTATTACAGCGATCGGAACTGAATGAACCACAAAATGAACATCCCGGACGCAATTCCAAACCCTCGGTAGGGTCTGCAAGCCACTACTCGAAGTTCCAGACACGCCTAACCTATCCTTGGACACATCCCTACCGACGCTGCATCCCATCACCTCTTCCATTTTCGCCTGTGGAGTCTACTCCCCCCCTCGAGAACCGACAGAGCCATTGTTTTCAGAGAGATAATGTGAGCCACATTGGTTATGACGGGACAGCTTGAATAGTTGAACCTTCATCCGCTTCTGGAGGGGGAGGGGGGCTTTCGATACTTGTAGCGCAAATAAGCCCCATGACTGACACGACAAAACGACTGACTCACCGCCATTCGTGATATACGAAAACTTTCAAGGAAACTTTCTGGGAAATCTTTGGGAGTTTCTTCCGCAACGCATCCCCGATGGCAGACTGGGAGAAACAAGTGCGAATATGGTCCCCCTCTTCTCGGAGGTCCAACGGCCATGTGAGACGCATTTCGAGGGACAATGTAGTGAGATGTTTGAAAGAACTATCGAACAATGGGTCCAGGACCTCTGCTTTTCGAAGCATCAATTCAAGCCCACTCGATAAAGAGTCCCTGTCGATGCTATTTGGAGGTGGGACCCACGTGAAGCGAATGTATAGAATCTTGAGTCCCGGGTTTAGCGCCCCCGTCGAAATAAGGGCTCCTGTGGACTCCCAAGGCTCAAATACTTTGCTCTCAAGCCCCACGGTGATGGAAAGAGACTGAAGCCTGGTGAAATTGTGAAGGGACCCGATGAAATCTATGTATGGTTCATCAGTGATACTGACAGCCTGGTAAACTCGGCGGCACACTCTCAATGATACGCACTGTCCTTCAGGAGGTCCTCTACCCACACCTGCCCGATGCTTAGCTGAGTAGTAGACGAACCAACGTACTCCCAGAAGCTTTCAACTTTCATCTTGAATGGGTCCGAGAACACGATAAGGTCGGCAAGAGAGGCGGCCAAGGAAGTGGTTGAGAGCCATTTCAGCATCTGGTCATCGCAGGTGCTAGCTACACTCAAAGCTTGGAGGCTACGTACCCTTCTGAGAAAGGGGGATTTTCGGACACTGCGAAGGAAGGGGAGAGGTGGCTCTGGAGTGCTGGCAATAGGCCACCTGATATTGACCACCAAGAGGTCGGTCAATGAGGGTAAGGATGTGAGTGTGTAGCGGGCTGCAGCAAACGAAGGGAACGTGCAATGCCAGAGGGCGAGGGTTCGGACGGAAGCGAATGCGGATAGAGCAGCGAAGTTCCGAGGGGACTGGGAGCTCTCCATTATGTCGAAGTCCAGATTATAGAGATGGAGCTCCTCCAGGTTTGGAAATTGGCCACCGAGTTCGTGGATAAAGAGCCTTGTGGCATTTGATATACTCCGGCCATCCCCACGGCGCAAGGTGAATCGACGGGTCGATAGAAGCCAGGACCGCCCTGGTTGAGAGCGAACGGCGGTGGAGACGAAGAGGGCGTATTGCTCATCGGATTTGATTGCGACATGGGTGAAGAGAGTGTGTCGGCTAGCAGGCAACCAATTGCGGCAGACAAGGGCGCAACTGCACAGTGAACGGTAGCTGGGAAGTCGTTTAATATAGCCCTTGCCGTCGAAGAGGAACGAGATGATGATGTCGGTGATTTCTCCAGGGAGGTATGGCGGGGCAGCTTGAGTTGCGGCCTGAACTTGTGTGAGGGACGAGACGGTCGTAGGAGACGGACGATAACACACATGATTCGAGTCCTCGCCCTGGTCCATTGTTCGACCGAGAGTGTGCTTGGCTCCTCGTACGATCCGGGTAGAGGCCTTGAGGACGTTAGTATTCCTAATCATGTGGGTCTGTGAACCCTCGATTGATGAGTACCTTCACCTAGTGGTTGGTAGGATGGGCGGGTGTTACCTGTAGCTGGACAGTTGGCAGAGAAGCGATGGAGGTGAGACTCCGGGAAGCGTTTGGTCGAAGGAGTGCGGGAATCAGCGCAACAACTGCCCACCACGGAATGGTCGATCAACACAGATCATCTCCAGAACATACAAGGCGCACGCACAGGTTATGTTTCGGATGACGTTGTTCACGACTCGATGGGAGAGGGCAAGGGGCACTTGGGAAAGCGCGCAGACCCTTGGGGGTAGATAACGAGTCTTAGTATTAGGTTCACTCGGACGCCGGATGTACATCAATATATCAATTGACCATTTGAAGAGCACGTACATGAAGAGCAAGTATAACAGGAGAAGACAGAAACGAGGGTCTGACATCGGCGTGTACGAGAAAGACAGCTCAACGGCTACATGTACAGAACGGGCGAGAAGTAACATGTGGTAAAGAGCGATGTGAGGGCTGGGAATGACGGACGACGCTTCGATAAGAACAGACGTTCTCCCAACAGAGTAGAGAAATGTAACGGGGACAGGGCAACACGAAGAAGGGGACGCACAGAGGGCGGAGGGGCAACGACGCCGTACGCCGACAAAGAAGCGCCATGTCGACACGGAGACGGGAGCGGTGACAGATACCGTGGACGGTTGGGTTGTATCTCGCTAGTGCGACGTACCAACACTTGTCACCCGCCGCGCCCTACGCAACCGTTCCGAACCCCTTGCGCTTCTTCCATACAAGAATATTTCTGAGAGCGATTTCTTCTTGACCGGAACGCGGTGGGAAGACAGATCCATCACCGCAGAAAGACCTGCGGGGGAGCCCAGGCTCACGGTGGAAGGTAGCGAGACCACAAGGAACCTGTGGGGCTGTGAGAGGACGGCGCGGCAGGGACTTAGCTGTTCACGGTGAGGTAGGAGGTACTGGTGGAGGGTCGGCGAAATGTCACGTAGGGGCTGAAGCGCTGAGGGTTCGACGGGGTGGGGATCGGCTCTGTTCGCTGCTGTTCTTGCGCCATCATGCTTTCAAGGTAGTCGTTCCTTCGACGGCCATCTCTTCACAAAGCTCTTTACCCGCCCCTTCAATCTCGAATATCGTGGACCATCCGTCAGTCTCCATCCGGAATACGGAAAAGTCGTCGATGCCTGCGTACACAGGCTTTTCCAACTCTGTCGACGCTGACTGTTAGACTTGGAGCGATTTTGGACCGGCAGAAGAGTGACGACGGGATGAAAGAGGTCGGACGTGCAGCTGTAGGTGGAGTTCGAGAATCATGAGCCGCGCTGTATACGCGTGAGAACAAGCACGTGCACGGAGTGCGAAAGACGCGCATCGCGCCCTTAAATTCTCGGCACCGTATTTCTTCAGTCATCCTCGGGACACACCTCGACAGCGCTCGTGGAGACGAGGCGTGGTGCGCGCACGCTCTTCACCGATACAACGAAAGTTTGAAGAACTACGAAGAGGGCGTCAAGCGCGAATCGCGCCGCGGTGAAGCCTGCCGCGGCAAGAACCAGAGCGGGCCGCGGCAGTAGGTCGTTGCGTCATGAGTCATCATCAGAAATATTGCACGCGACATGGAGAGGCAGCTCACTACGAGAAATAGTGGTGGATCGACGAAGACGTGACCACGCGGCCCTCGTTACCACCTCCTTCCATCTCTCAAAGAGCACGAACTTGCGCCTCCGCCCCGGGCCAGCGAACGCCCCCAGGCCGCCACCTCAACGCATTGACATGGCAGTGCTCGCGACCCTCGCCCAACTCGTCGCGGCGCGCCTCCGCTCCTGCAGTTGATGCAGCCGTGGCGGCGCGACGGACAGCCGGCCCAACGGTGCGCCCTTATCATGTTTCTCTGGGGCCGCGCGGTGCTTACTCGATATGCATTCAGGGATCGCGCTCGGGAGTGGCGGTATGCCCGGGCTGGCGCGCGGGCACACAGACGCCGACATTCGCGCCGGCGGTTGCGCGTCACGCGCTACGCATGTCGCTCCTCACGCCGCGCGCCGCTCGACGCTGAGGGTGGCGAGGTCTGCGCCCCGGGTCTGCGTTGGTGCCGTTCCTGGCGTGTGCGCTAGGGTGCGCGCTCGAGCCTCGTTCGCGTCCGTTTGGGATCCAGGTCGTAGTCGAAGTCGCGTGGATCGCTATATGCGCCCGCTCGCAGAATTTTGTGGGGGAAGAGGGAGCGTCTGGAGGGCAAAGAAGCGGGGATGGGGACGGGTAAGTGCGCGTGCCCTCCCCCGCTTTCACACCTCCCCTTGCGTGCAGAAGCTCAACCTGCATGGCGCAGCCCATGGCCAGATGTACGCACTCTTAGCCAAGTGGACGTCAAATAGACGTCCAGTAAGCGGCATTCCCCAGGATGCAGCGCCATTGCCCTTCCCTGGAGCCCCCGTTGCTACAACCACCTTCCCTCTGAGGTGCCTCGGAGTTATAGGCACTTCGAAACATCCCAGCGCCGTCCGCATATGGCGGTTCTCGCGCCGGGCGTTCAAAATTAGCCGCCCGACTGGAGGACGGCGCTGGCCGTTGGAGCCTGAGTTGGGTACGCCGTGCTTCTTTCCTCGCCGGAGCTTGGTTGGGCTAGGTCCTCGATCGTGGCGGGGCCGTGCGCGTGTGACGAGCCGGGCAGCCCGTACGACGTTTGTGTATGGCCTACCGGGGGCCGACCGTCCCTTGCGCCTTCGATCCTGGTTGCGTGCTTGGCACCGCACTGCTGAATCGAGCGTCGGGCGCCCTCCCAGCCCCCTCCTCCCCCTCCCCCCTCCCTCTCTTCGTTTGTTGTGCCAGCCGCCGCTCCCGCGCGCTGACCTATATGCGCCCTCGCCCGACGCGATCTCCGCCCCCCGCGCAGCCGCCTCACGATCGAACGTCCTACCCCACCATCGACCGTCGGGACTCAGCGCACATAACCTCGATGCTGCCGCCGTGCTCCTCACTCCCGTCCGTAGGCATATCACCTATAGCGGTGCGTCGCGCGCGTTATGAGTCGCGGCCTTCTTGCGGGGTGCTGGTTGTGGGGCGTGTAGTGGCGTCTGCGAGCTTCTTGGTTTACGACCTGCTCACGATACTCGAGGAAGAGGTGAGTGCTCCCTGCGGCGCGGATGGATGGCAATCTGACGGGCTTACGGTGGGCGCAGATCGAGTATGTGTAGGGGTGAGTGCATTCCCGTACCGCACCGCGCGTCCCCTCGAGCTGACCCTCCCACTGCCGCACGCAGGTCCACAAACGGGCTCCCGAAGTGCCCCTGCTTCATCTCGCGCTACCTAGGGCTCTTCCAACAGCTGTGCGTACCCTCCGCGCTCCCTCGCGCCCCGCGCCCGCTCACCCACTGCACCCCGCCGCCTACATCCAACCTCCTCCCTGTCCTGTGCGTCCACCGTAGCTGATCGCGTGCCCCAGCTGACCGTCGCTCCCGCCCCGCAGCTGCGAAGGCCACGTTGTGAACTACTCCACCTACACCCCCTCCCGCCCATCCGCCGCGCCCTTGCTTCCCACAGTGCACTATACATGTCCGCGCGCATCCCATACATGCAGGATCATGTTCGCCCCGGTGCTCACCGTCGAGATAAGCCTCGCGCTCCCCATCGACGCGCTCTATGGCCCCGCGCGCGCAGGTGCTTCTCGCTCCCCCCTTTGTGACCATCGTTTCATTCACTTATTCTTTCTCCCGCCCCTACCCTCTCTTTCCCGCTCCCCCATGCGTGTATGCGCAAACCGCGGGTGTATGGCTCGCGCCGGCGCGTGCGGCCCTTGGTCTGCGCCACGTTCCTCGGTGTGTCCCAGTCCTCTCCCTCCCTCCCGTGCCCACCGCGGTTCGCGCGCGCTGACATCATTCTTGCCCCGTCGTGTGCAGCGGAGATATCGGTGTGTATCCCGCGCGTCGCTGTGGACTCGGGAGGCTCACTCCCACGGCGCGCGCATGCGTCGCTCGTGATGAGCTCTATTTCGTGGCCGCGCGCTATCCGCTCGATGCTGCCCTTACCCGCGCACTGGCCGATGCGCAGCGGCTGCCTCGTCGAGGACGTGGTGCTCTTCAAGGTGTCCTGGTGCGCCCCCGCCGCCCTCGCCCCCTCCTGCTTCGCCCAGGCTGACCGCGCTTCGGCAAGGCGCCGATCCTAGTGTTCGACAGTGAGTGCCGCTCGGCCTCGGAGCTGGCGAGCCGGCGGGGGTGGGGGCCGGCGCGGCCCTGTAACAGTCAATGTTCCTCGAGCTCCTCGACTTCGGACTTCTACAAGTGTGCGACGTTCGAGCCGCTCGAACGTGCGTCGCTCATCTACCGCGTCTTCTGCGACTCGAGTTTATACTACGCGGTGTGAGCCTCCCTCCCCTTTCCCCCCTCTCCGTCTCCTGTCGTTGTTTCTGTTGCTGACGAGCGCTCGTTCGGGACAGATCGTACTGTGAGTGTGATCTCCGGCATGTGTGCAACACCTAATCTGTTAGCCACATTCACGGCCCTTGCTGTGTGGGAAAGGATCGACTATCCGGGCCTTGTGAAACAGTTCGATGACAGATTGGTAGAGATACAAGGGCCGATATGAGAGCAGCTTCGAAAGGACGAGTTACTATCATGCAAGGCAGCATTCACAGGACCGGCCTTTCATACGGCCGTTCACGGTCATAGCACGCAGCCCCCTCCCAGGTCACTAGCGCTAGAGCGCTGGTTCGCCTTTCGTCTTGTACTGCTCGTGGTAGCTATTGCCTCCATCTAATACGACTCTCGAACATGTGCCTTTTTTGAAATATCGTGAATATTCACACTGCTGAAAGCTGAACCGGCGTGTCCCTCAATGGCAATTCCATGACCGCTTCGTCCTCATTTCCGGAGAAGAAAGTCAAAGTCCAGTCGGACCGACAATGAAATTTATCTTTAACGTCGTTTTTTCCCGCATCCTGCCAACTTCCATCTATCCACCAAAGCATGTTGAATACCTAGCTACCGGACAGCCCAACTAGGTATCGTTCCTCCAGGATCCGAGGGAAGACAGCGTACACACGAAGTCGTTCAGCACATACTTCGTATATTATATTGTATATTAAAGCGACCGGATTAGAACAATACGGCGGAGGCAATCCCAAGTCCCTAGGGTCTCCAAGCTACTGCTCCAACTCCCACCCACACGGTCACCCAATTTGCCCTCGCGCACATCCCCACCAACCCAACCCATCCCCACTTCCATTTCCCGGCACTAGAGTCTATCTTCCCACGTATCGGAGAGCCGACGTCGCCATTGTGTTCAACGAGATAGTGTGCGCTACTTTGCTTATGACGGATCAGCTTGAATAGTGGAACCCTCACCCACTTCCGGAGGGGAAGGGGGGAATTTGATTTTGAAGCTATTTGTGTAGCGCGAATAAGCCCCATGGCTAACACGACGAAACGAATGACTCACGGCCCGAGGTGAGATACGGAAACATTTAAGGAGACTTTCTGGGAAACTTTTGGGAGTTTCTTCCGCAACGCACTCTCGATCGCGGGTTGGGAGAAACAAGTGCGAAGATGGTCCCCGTCGTCTTCGAGGTATGACGGCCACCCGAAACCCATTCCGAGGGACAGTGTAATGAGTTGTTTGAAAGAACTATCGATCAACGGGTCCAGGACCTCGGCTTTGGCCAGGACCAACTCGAGCCCACTCGACAAAAAGCCGCTGTCGATGCTATCTGAAGGTGGGACCCACGTAAAGCGAATGGATAGAATCTTGAGTCCCGGGTTTAGCGACCCCGTCGAAATAAGGGCTCCTATGGACTCCCAACGCTCGGACATTTTGCCCTTGAACTCGGTCACATCGACGACAAGGGACTCAAGACGGGTGAAATGGTGCAGGGAGCCGGCGAAGCCTATGCACGATTCATCAGTGATATTGGCAGCCCGATAAACTCGGGGGTGTATTCTCAATGTCACGTACCATCCGAGTCCTTCAGGAGGTCCTCTGCTTGTACGTGTGTAATGCTTAGGCGAGTAGTAGCCCAACCAACGTACTCCCAGAAGCCTGTCACTTTCATCCTGAATGTGGTCGAGTCCACGATGAGGTCAGCAAGAGAGATGGCCAAAGAAGTGGTTGAGAGCCATTGCAACAACAGCTCATCGCAGGTGGTTGAAGGTTTATCCCAAAATTCGAGCCTCCGCACTGTTCTGAGAAAGGAGGATTTGCGCGAACTGCGAAGGAAGGATGGGGGTGGCTCTGGGGTGCGGGCAATGGGCCACGTTATATTGCCCACCCCGAGGTTGGTCAATGAGGGTAAGGATGCGAGTGTGTAGCGGGCTGCAGCAAACGAAGGGAAGTTGCAACGCCAGAGGCGGAGGGTTCGCACAGAAGCGAATGCGGAGAGAGCAGCGAACTTCCGAGGGGACGGGGTGATCTCCATCATGTCGAAGTTCAGATGTTGGAAATAAAGCACCTCCAGGTTTGGGAATTGACCACCGAGTTCGTGGATAAAAAGTCTTGCGGCATTTGGTCGACGTCTATCCGGGTCCGAATCTCGTATGAACCCGTTCAATGAGAATCGACGGGTGGATAGAAGCCAGGACAGCTCTGGTTGGCGGCCAACGGCGGTAGAGACAAAGAGGGCATATTGCTCATCGGACGTGATGGTGACATGCGTGAAGAGATTGTGTCGGCTGGCGGGCAACCAGTTGCGGCAGACAAGGGCGCAACTGCACAATGAACTGTAGCCCGTAACAAATTTATAGTCGACATCGGGGAGGAAGGAGATGATGACGTCGGTGATTTCTCCAGGGAGGTATGGGGGAGCAGCCTGCAATCCGGCCTGAACTTGTGAGGGGGACGAGACCGCCGCACAAGATGGAGGAGAGCGCACATGATTCGGGTGCCCTCCCTCGTCCATTGTTCGATCGAAACTGTGCTTGGCTCCTAGTACGATCCGGGCTGAGGACACTAGTATTCTTGATTAGGTGCGCCTGTGAACGCTCGAATGATGAGTACCTCCCTCTAGTGGATAATAGGATGGGTGGGGGTTACCTGGAGCTGAATAATTGGTAGAAGAGCGGTGAAGGGGAGAATCTAGGAGCTGGTTGAGGGTGTGAGGGAATCAGCGCAACAACTATACACCACGGAATGGTTGATCAGCCCAGAACCCCTCCAGAACATACAAGCTCGAGCACATACAAGTTATGTTTCGAACGGTATTGTTCACTCGATGGGAGAGAGCAAGGGGCACTTGGGAAAGCTGGCAGATCTTTGGATGTAGATACTAGATAACGAGTCGTGTTAGGTTCACACGGACGCCGGATGTATAGCAAATTCAACATGACATTCCAACTGACTATTTAACGAGCGCGTACATGAAGAGCAAGTTTCACAGGGGAAGACAGAAACGAGAGTGTGACACGGGTATGTACGGGACAGACAACTTAACAGCGACACAGAGTGGGTGAGAGACAACTTGTGGTAAAGAGCGATGTGCGGATTGGGGATGGCGAGGATGACGCTTCGATGAAAGCAGACGTTCCCACAACAGGGTAGAGGAATATAACGGGGACAGGGTGACATGAGGAAGACAAGCACGCACGGAAGGCAGAATCTCGAAACGGAGACGGAAGCCGTGGCAGACACCGTGGATGGTTGAGCTGTATCGCGTCAGCGCACGCGCGCTGTAGATATGGTACGATGTGGCCCTTGCGCTTCTTCTATCCAAATATGAAGAGTATCTTGATGAACGACTTCTTGACCGGAGGGGTGTGATGAGACGGATCCGTTGCCGCAGAAGGACCTGCAGGGGAGCTCAGGCCCACGGCGGGACGGCAGCGAGACCAGAAGGAACCTATGGAGCTGTGAAAACACGGCGCGGCGGGGACTCAGGTGTTCACGGTGAGATGGGAGGTAAACGTGCGGTACGTAGGTTGAACAAGGCCCGGGACCGCAGGTTCGGCAGGGTGGGGTTCGACTCGGTGCGTTGCTGTTCTTGCTTCTTGATGATTTCATGGCGCTCCTTGCTTCCAGGTGTTAGATCCCCTCGCAAAGCTCTTTAACCGCCCCTTCGATCTCGAACATCGCGTATTCAAGTTGAATGAACCGTTCGCCAGTCTCCGTCCGGAATACGGCAAACTTGTCGTGACCTGCGCGCACAGGCTTTGTCGACGGTGACTGTTGGACTTGAAGACATTTTGGGCTGGCAGAAGAGTGACGGCGGGACGAAAGAGGTTGGATGCGCAGGTGTCTGGAGGGAGTGGGGTGCTAGGTAGTATGTAGCGGCAGGAGAAGGACCAAGGTGACCGGCGTCAGACGGAGGTGTGAGGCACGTGGACAGTGATCGCGAAATGGAGACGCGCCAACCCAACTTGCACTTGCCAGTGGCCACTGCTCCTCCGAGCCAGTACTCGTATTCCTCCAGCCATCCGAGGCACACGCGTCCACAACGCTGGCGGGGACAACTTCGCGTGATGCATGCACGCTCTTTTCAGAGACAAAGAACGCTTGGAGAAGCACGAAGACGGTCTCTGGCAGCGCGAACCGCGCCCAGGGCACCAAAAGGTCACCGTGGATAGGCTATAGCTAGGGTGGCAGTCGGTCACTGCGTCATCATCAGAGGAGTTCTACACGCGAGATGTGGGGGTGGCTTACCGGTCACCACTTGCAAGAAGATGCATCCCTGTGGCCCCGCCCCCACCCTCTTCCGCCTCCAACCAGCACGCGGGCCGCCTCCGCCTCGAGTTACTAGCGGGACCCCAGAGCTCTCTCCCAGCTCACCGCGGCTTGTCATCGCGCCCTGCGCCCCTGCGGCGGAGGCGCAGCGGATGGCCGGTCTAATGGTGCGCCCTCATCGTGTTTCTCCGGAGCCGCGGGACGCTCACGCGACACCTAGGGATCGCTCTCAGGAGTGGCGGCACGCTCCGCCAGGCCCCTTCGCGCGCCTTGAAGATGAACAACGATGGCTTAGACCTCCTGGGTGCAAGCCCTCACCTCGCGCAGCCATCTGCGCTCAGTCAGCCCTGCTTCTCGGTCGCACGCGCTCGGGGCGTATATGACTGTTGCCGCCACGTGCATCGAGGCGGCGCGGCGCGGTGAGGAAGCCGACTCGCTCGTCTCTCCATCGACCGTGTGCATGCCCTGCGCGCGCCACCCCCAGTGTTTCTCTACGGCAAACCCACCGGCAAGAGCCCGAGCGCGGCCCTCAGGAGCTTTTGGAACGGGCTCGCCTCTTCCTTCGCGCCGAGAGCCGTTCACTCACCACCGTGGGCGCACAGGCATCCGAGACGGCCGACACTTGTGGTGCAACGCACGTGGCCTAAGTTGCGCCACACCCCGTCTGTCTTCGGCCGCACGCGACTATATGCCAGCCACGCGCGCAGTTCGACGGCGGGGGCGGCGGGGCGCGTCTCGCTCGTGGCCGTCCCTCGCGTGAACCCCAGGGTGCACGCTCTGGCCTCGTTCGGGCGTGCTTGACCTCGCGCGGATCGCTGTACGCGCCCACCCGCAGAATTGGTGGGAAGAGAGGGAGCGTTGGGGACGCGGCGACGTTGGAGGGCGCGCACCCTCCTCCACTTCCACCCCTCCCATTGCGTCCAGAAGCCTAAACAGCGCCGGCGAGACGCACCCTTGGCCAAGAGGACATCAAATAAACGTTCGGGAAGGGAGCGAGGCCCTCCCCGGTGTCCCCGCTGCTGCGATTGCGTTCCCTCCTAGGTGCAGCGTACTTCTGGGGGCTTCGAAGGACCCCGGCGACGTCCGCATATTGCGCGTCCCATGAGGGATCCTGGCTGCCCGATGTGGGACCGACGGGAGCTCCTAGACGACGACGCTAGCCGCCCGCCGTGGAGTGCGCCGTGCTTCCTTCCTTGGAGCTTGGAGCTTGACCGCGGCGGGCCGTGCGCCTATGCATTACGACGAGCTGGGCATCTCGATCAACATTGACGTCCCCGTACCGCCTGCTGGGGGCCGGCCAACCCTATCGCGCTGCAGCAGACACCATGTCCTTCATATTCGCTGGAAGTACCCCTTCCGCCCCGCCTCCCACCCGCCTCCGCCTCCTCGTCCCTCACCGCCGTGTCAGCCGCTGCCACCAGCCGCTGGCCCGCATGCGCATCCGCCCGATCCGACCCGCGCGCCACCTCCGTCCTCGCGCTGCCGCCCCGCGATCGGACGGGCCTCCAACCCTACATGAGCGGTGTTGAGCGGTGTGGACTTCGATGCCGCCGCCGCCGCCCTCCTCACTACTGCCCACAGGCAGATCGCGCATAGCGGTACGTCGCGCGCGTTTTGAGTCACGTCCTTCGTGCGTGGTGCTGATTGCTGGGTGTAGTGGCGTATAAGACCCTCTTGGTTTATGACCTACCCACGACGCTCGAGGACGAGGTGAACACGTCTCGCCGTGCGGATGGTACGGACGTCTGGCGGTTGAACCGCCCGCGCGCTTCCGGTCCACGCAGGTCAAGTACGTGTGGGGTGAGTGCGCTTCTGTATCGAGCTGCGCCTCCCACCGAGCTGACCTTCGCGCGCGAACGCAGGTCCGCGCACGCGCTCCCGGAGTACCTCTACCCCATCTCGCGCTACTTGGGGCTCTTCTCATGGGTGTATGTGCCCTCTCCACTCTCTCGCGCGCCGCTGCTGCTTACCCGCGCGCCGCCTGCAGCCTGATAATGTCGAACGTCCTCCCGGTCAGCTAACCGCGCGCGCCCCTACTCACCTGCTGCCGCCCTCCAGCTGCGAAGGCCAAGTTTCCATGTGCACCCCCTCCCTCCTTCCCCCTCCCGCGCGCGGCCGCGCGCTTGCTTCCCACCAGCGCGCGAGCTGACCGCGCGCGCGTCCCAACCGTACAGGATCATGTTCGCCCGGTGCTTACTGTCGAGATAAGCCTCGTGCTCCGCATCGATGCGCTCTGCGCCCGCGTCCGCGCAGGTGCGTCCCATTCTCGCTTCTTTCACCATCAGTTTATTCGCTCAATCTTCTCCCCTCGCCCTACCTCCCTGCCCCTCGCTCCCATGGGTGTGTGCGCGAACCGCGTGACTGGCGTCGGCGCGTGCGGCCAGCAGTGCGACTCCTGATGGGCGCCGCGTTCTTCAGTGCGTCTCGATTTTCTCCTCTCATGCTCACCGCGGTTCGCGCGCGCTAGCATCATGACATCCTTGCGCGAACGGGGTCGTGTGCAGCGGAGATTTCGGTGCGTGCCCCTTGCGATCTTGGTCGCCGTGGCTTCGAGAAGCTGACTCACACGGCGCGCGTAGACGTCGCTCATGATCACGTTCATCCCGTGGCCGCGCGCCGTCCGCTCGATGGTGCCCTGCCCCGCGCTTTAGCCGATGAGCGGCTGCCTCATCGAGGAGGTGGCGCTCTTCAAGGTGTCCTGGTACGTCCCCACCCCCCTCGCCCCCTCCTGCTTCGCGCAGGCTGACCGGGCTTCGGCAGGGTGCCGATCCTGGTGTTCGACGGTGAGTGCAGCTCGGCTTGCGGGGTCGCGCGAGGGCGGACGGGTGCCGACGCTGGGGTGAGGCCGGGCAGCAGTCGTGTCCCTCCTCAACTTCTACAAGTGCGCGACGTTCGCGCGGCGCGACCACACGCCGCTCATCTACCGCGTCTTCCGCGACTCGAGGTCTTACTACGCTGCGTGAGCCTCACTCCTCCATTTCTCTCCCCACTCACGCCTGTTGATTGGTTGCTGATGCACGCTCGCTTGGGACAGGACGTGCTGTGAGTGTAGTCTCCCACACACGCGCAGCACCTGATCGGTTACCCAACGGCCCGTGCTGTGGAGGAAAGCATCGACTATCCCGGATCAGGGCCTTGCAAACCGGTTCTACGATAGGTTGGTAGAGATACGAGAGCTGATATGAATAATGGGAGTCGTACAAGGTGGCATTATATATTCGCAGGACTGGTTCGCATTTGGTCTTGTACTGCTCGTCGTTGCCATTACCTCCACCTACTGCAACTCTCGAATTTCTACCCTTTTCTAATATCGTGAATATTCACCCCGCTGAAAGCTGAACCGATGCGCGTGCCAATGCCAATTCCATGCCCACTTCGTTCTCATTTCCAGTGAAGAAAGTTCAGGTCCAGTCCGATCGACAATATAACCTCTTTGTCTCTGACGTCGCATATTCCTTATTATACACTCCTAACTACTATCTATCTGCCGAATCATGATGTATACGTTCCTCCAGGATCCGAAAGAAGACATCGCACACACGTTGTCATTCAGCAAATGTTTCGTATCCTATATTGTGTATTCCATCGATCAGATTTGAATGGACCCCAGAACGAACACCGCGGACGCACTTCCAAGTCCCCTAAGGTTTGCAAGCTACTACTCCAAGCTCTAGCCACACCAAATTTACACTCGGACACAACTCCACCAACGCATCACATTCCCTCCTCCATTTCCCGCCCGCCGGCGTAGAGTCTATTTTTCCCCCGCCGGGAGCCCGATGGCGCGATTTTGTTCATCGAGATAGTGTGCACTCCCATGCTTATGAGCGGTATAGAATAGGTTTAATAATCGGCCCGTGTTCTGGAAAGGGAGAGGGACTTTTGATATTTGTAGCGCAAATAAGCCTCATGATTAACACGACAAAACGACTGACTCACCGCCAGTGGTGAGATACGGAAACATTTAAGGAGACTTTCTGGGAAATCTTTGGAAGTTTCTTCCGCAGCGCAATCTCGATCGCGGGTTGGGAGAAACAAGTGCGAAGATGGTCTCTCTGGTCTTGAAGGTCTGACGGCCACTCGAAATTCATTTCGAGGGACAATTTAGTGAGTTGTTTGAAAGAATTATCGAGCAACGGGTCCAGGGCCTCTGCTTTTCGAAGCACTAACTCGAGCCCACTCGACAAAGAGCCGCCGCTGTCGATGCTGTTTTCAGGTGGGTACCACGTAAAGCGAATGGATAGAATCTTGAGTCCCGGGTTTAGTGACCCCGTCGAAATAAGGGCTCCTGTGGACTCCCAAAGCTCGAATACTTTGCTCTCAAGCTCCACGCTGATGGCAAGAGAGAGAAGTCTGGTGAAATGATGCAGGTTCCCGATGAAGCCTATGCATGATTTATCAGTGACACTAGCAGCTTAGTAAACTCGGGTGTACATTCTCAATGTCACGTACTATCATTGAGGAGGTCCTCCACCCCTATCTTCGAAATGGTTAGTTGAGTAGTAGACGAACCAACGTACTCCCATAAGGCTATAACTTTTATCTTGAATGTGATGGAGAACACAGTGAGGCTCGCGAGAGAGGCGGCCAAGGAAGTGGTCGAGAGCCATTGCAGCATGTGGACATTGCAGGTGGCATCTCCATTGAAAAATCTGAGGGTACGCATTCTTCTGAGAAACGGGGATTTTCGAAAACTGCGAAGGAAGGAGAGAAGTGGCTCTGGGCTGCTGGCAATGCGCCACGTTATTTTGCGCACAGTGAGGTCGATCAATGAGGGGAAGGATGTGAGTGTGTAGCGGGCAGCAGCAAATGAAGGGAAGCTGCAATGCTGGAGGTCGAGGGTTCGGACGGAAGCGAATGCGGACAGAGCAGCGAACTTCCGAGGGGACGGAGAGCCCCCCATGATATCGAAGTCCAGACCAAACAGACAAAGCTCCTCCAGGTTTGGGAATTGACCACCGAGTTCGTGGATAAAGAGCCTTGTGGCATTTGATATACTCGGGCTACCCCAACCTTTCAAGGTGAATCGACGGGTCGATAGAAGCCAGGGCCGCCCTAGTTGAGAGCGAATGGCACTGGAGACGAAGAGGGTATATCGCTGATCGGATCCGATTGCGACATGGGTGAAGAGAGTGTGTCGGCTAGCAGCCAGCCAGTTGCGGCAGACAAGGGCGCAACTGCACAGTGAATTGTAGCTGGGAGGATGTCCATAGTACATTTCGACATCGAAGAGGAACGAGATGATGATGTCGGTGATTTCTCCAGGGAGGTATGGCGGGGCGGCCTGCGATGCGGCCTGAACTTGTGTGAGGGACGAGACGGTCGCAGGAGACGGACGAGAACGCACATGAGTCGAGTGCTCGCCCTCGTCCATTGTACGACCGAAAGTGTGCTTTGCTCCTAGTACGATCCGGGTTGAGGCCTTGAGGGCGCTAGTATTCCCAATCAAGTGGGCCTGTGAACCCTTGATTAATGAGTACCCCCGTCTAGCAGATAGTAGGATAGGTGGGTGTTACCTTTAGCTGAAAAGTTGGTAGAGGAGCGATGGAGAGGAGACTCCGAGAAGCGTTTGGTGGAAGGGGTGCGGGAATCAGCGCAAAAACTGTCTACCACGAAATGGTTGATCAGCTCAGAGCCTCTCCGGAACATACAAGGAGCACATACAAGTTATGTTTCGAGTGGTACTGTTCGATCGATGGGAGAGAGCAAGAGGGACTTAGAAAGCGCGCAGCCCCTTGGGTGCAGATAACGAGTCTTGGTATTAGGTTTACTAGGACGCCGGATCATGATGTACAGCAATATGACATTCCATTTAACTATTTGACGAGCACGTACATGAAGCGCGTGCCTAACAGGAGAAGACAGAAACGAGGGTCTGACATCGGCATGTACGAGAAAGACAGATCAACAGCTACACAGAACGGGCGAGAAGTAAAGAGCGGTCTGAGGGTTGGAGATTACGGGGACGACGCCTCGATGAGAACAGACGTTCTCCCAACAGGGTAGAGAAGTGTAACGGGGACAGGGCAACACGAAGAAGGGGACGCACAAAGGGCGGAGGGGCAACGCTGTCATACGCTGACAGAGACGCACAATGTCGACACGGAGACGGGAGCGGTGACAGATACCGTGGATGGTTGGACTGTATCTTGCTAGTGCGACGTACGTTTGAAACACTTGTTACGCGCGGCGCCCTACGTAACGTTTCCGAACCCCTTGGGCTTCTTCCATACAGGAGTATTTCCGAGAACAATTTCTTCTTAACCGGGGGGCGATGGGAAGACGGATCCACCACCGCAGAAAGACCTGCGGGGTAGCCCAGCCATGCGGTGGGAAGCAGCGAGACCAGAAGGAACCTGCGGGGCTGTGAGAGGACAGCGCTATGGGAACTTAGTTGTTCACGGTGAGATGGGAGGTACCGGTGCAAGGTTGGCGAAATGTGACGTAGGGGCTGAAGGTTCGGCGGGATGAGGATTGGTTTTGTTCGTTGCTGTCCTCGCTCCACCATGAGTTCAAGCTGGTCGTTTGTTCTACGACGATCTCTTCACAAGGCTCTTCAACCCCCTTCAATCTCGAGCATCGTGGACCATCCGTCAGTCTCCGTCCGGAATACGGCAAACTCGTCGTGGCATGCGTGCACAGGCTTTGCCGACTCCGTTGATGCCAACTGTTGGACTTGGAGCCATTTTGGACCGGTGGAAGAGTGACGACGGGATGAAAGAGGTCGGACGTACAGCTGTCCGGAGAGGGGGGTGCTCGCAGGAGAAGGCGGAGCTCGAGAATCATGAGCCGCGCGTGAGAACAAGCACGTGCACGGAATGCGAGTGGAGACGCGCATCGCACCCTTCTCCGAGGCACCGTATCTCTTCAGCCATCCGAGACACACACCTCCACAGCGCCGCGAAAACTTCGCATGATGAATGCACGTTATTCACCGTGACTGCGAAAGCTTGAAGAACCACGAATCCGGCGCCAAGCGCGAACTGCACCACTGTCAAGCCTGCGACGACAAAGACTGGGAGAGCGGACCGTGGCAGCATATCGCTGCGTCATCGTCAGAGGACTATTACACGCTAGGTGGGGAGACAGCTCACGATGAGCAACCCTCAGTGGTAGACGAAGACATATCCCTCCGCCCCCTCTCCCCCGCCCACTTCCAACCAGCACGAACCACCTCCGCGAGGTCGACAAGCTTCCACCTTGGCACATCCACACACGGAGGCGACCACCTCGACTGTCGCCCAACCCGGCGCACCATGCGCCTGCGGTCGCACCCCACACCCCCGCACCCAGCACGCACGCGCAGACGGGATTGCCTTGATGGTCCCCGAGAGGGCCCTTCCGCGCGGCGGTGCGCCAGACGCGGGGCCGCGAACGCGGCTTAGACGGAAAGGCCAGCTGGGGAGATCGCGCGCGCAGCGGTTGAACAGCCTGCGGACCATCGATGGGGAACCGGGAGGGCCCCTCCGCCCGGCTCCAGAATGACGGCTCCGACTGCGACCCAGGCGTGCGTCCCTCCCCCCGCGCGGCGCCCTCTGCGCGCATGCTGGCCGCCCGCCCTCGCGTCGCGTCGCACATGACTGTCCCCGCGTGCACCGGCGCGGCGCGGCCAGGAGGTTCCCCCGCGCGGCACGTCTCATCGTCGATATATGCGCGCCCGACCTGCACGTCCGCGCTGGCCTCGCAGTTTAACGCCGTGACAATCCCACCGACCGGCCATCGACGTTCGCGCTGACCGCCGCGCGTCGCGCGTTGTGCAGATCGCCCCGCACGCCACGCGCTGCGTTTGCGCCGATGTTCGGTCACGTACCACTCGGCGGCGAGGGCGATGGAGACCGTGCCCCGAGTTCGCGTTGTGGAAGCTCCCCGGGGGGTGTGCGTGCGCCAGGGCGCGCACTGGAGCCTCGTGCGTGCCCGTTCGGGCTCCGGATGGATGTTGAAGCCGGGCGGATCGCTATATGCGCCCACCCGCAGAATTCGTGGGAGAGACAGAGACAGAGATGGGGGGATACGGTTGTGGGAAGGGCGCGCACTCTCCCCCACACCTCCCATTGCGTCGAGAAGCCCGTACGGTGCAGCCAGACGCGCCGTTGGCCAAGGGGACGTCAAATGAACGTCCGGGAAGCGGCGCGGCCCAGGGGAGCAGCGCCCTTGCCCTCTCCGGTATTCCGCCGCTGCAATTGCGTTCCCTCCCAGGTGCAACGTGCTTCTGGGGGCCGAGGTGAACCCCGGCGCCGTCTGCATATTGCGCGTCCGATGAGGGACGCGTCGAGCATTCTTAGCCGCCGGTGCGGGACCGACGGGAGCCTGGGGGCCCGGATTGCGCTGGCCGCTGGCGGGCCCCTCCCAGCAGCCTCCTCCGCTCTCCCTCCTCCTCTTCAACTGTTGTGCTAGCCGCCGCATCCGCCCGTTGCCCCGCATCCGCCCTCACCCGACCGGACCTCCGTCCCCGCGCCGTCGCCCCGCGATCGGACGTCCCACTCAACCCTCAACCGTCGGCACATATGGCCGGTGTTGACCTCGATGCCGCCACCGCCGCCGCGTTCCTTACCACTGCCCACAGGCAGATCGCGCATAGCTGTGCGTCGCGCGCGCTATGAATCACGTCCTTCGCGTTCTTGCGGGGTGTTGATTGCGGGGTGGGTAGTGGCGTCTGTGAGCTTCTTGATTAATGACCTGCTCACGATGCTCAAGGACGAGGTGAGTGCTCCACACAGCGCAGGTGGATGCGGGTATGACACTCTGACTACGCACGCGCCGTTGGTCCATGCAGGGCGAGTACGTGTGGGGGTGAGTGCCTTCCCGCACAATCCTGCGTCGCGCCCCTGAGCTAACGCCCCACGCTCACGCAGATCCGCGAACGCGCTCCCGAAGTACCTCTATTCCACCTCGCGCTAGCTTGGGCTCTTCCAACAGCTGTGCGTGCCCTCCCCGCTCGCTCGCGCCCCGCTTCTGCTCATCCGCGCGCTTCCCACAGCCTGATGGCGTCCAACCTCCTCCCAGTCTTGTACGTCCCCCCCCCCGACTAATCGCGCGCGCTGCTGCTCCCGTTCAACGTCACTCCTGCTCCGCAACTGTGAAGGCTAGGTTGTGAGCTCCTCCACGTACGCCCCCTCCCGCCTACCCGCCGCGCGCGCCCCCCGCCGTGAGCCCCAGCTGACCGCGCGCGTCCTACACATGCAGGATCATGTTCGCCCTGGTGCTCATCATCGAGATAAGCATCGTGTTGCCCATCAACGCGCTCTATGGCCGCGCGCGTGCAGGTTCGTCACACTCCCTCTTCTGTCTTCATCATTTTATTCGCTCATGTTCTTTCCCTCCCCCTACCTCCCTGCCCCCCACTGCCATGGGTGTATGGCTGGCGTCGGCGCGTGCGGTGCTCAGTGCGGTTCCTGATGGGCGGAGCGCTCCATGGTGTGCCACGGTTTTCTCTTCTCATGCCCACCGTGGTCCGCGCGTGCTGACATCATATATGCATGGACGCGGACGTGTGCAGCGGAGATATCGGTGCGTGCCCTATGCTCTTGGCCGTTGCGGATTCGAGATGCTCAACCTTCCACAGCGCGCGCACTGTACTATACATGCGTCGCTCGGGATCATATTCATCTCGTGGCCGCGCGCCATCCGCTCGATAGTGCCCTTCCCCGCGCACTGGCCGATGCGCGATTGCCTCGTGGAGGTGGTGGCGCTCTTCAAGGTGTCCTGGTGCGTCCCCATCCCCCTCTCCCCTTGCTGCGTCGCGCAGGCTGACCGCGCTTCTGCAGGGGGCCGATTCCGGTGTTCCACAGCGAGTGCAGCTCGGTTCGCGGGGTTGCGCGAGGGCGGACGGGCGCTGACGCAGGGGCGATGCCGGGCAGCGGTCATGTTCCTCCTCGACTTCTACAAATGCGCGACGTTCGCGCCTCTCAACCACAGCCCGCTCATCTACCGCGACTCGAGCTTTGACTACGTTGTGTGAGCCTCCCTCCTCCCTTTACATCCCCGCTCTGGTTGGTTGCCGATGTGCGCTCGCTCGGGACAGGACGTGCTGTGAGTGTAGTCTCCCACACACGCGCAGCTCCTGGTCGGTCACTCAACGGCCCTTGCTGGCGAAACAGTTCTACGACAGGTTGGCAGAGATATGAGAGCTGATATGAGAGTAGCTTCGAAAGGACGGCTTACTATCGTACAAGGCGGCATTCGCAGGACCAGCCTTCAATGCGGCCGTTCACAGTCATAGCACGTAGCCCCCCCTCCCGGGTAGCACTAGAGTGCTAGTTCGCATTTAGTCTTGTACTGCTCGTCGTTGCCATTGCCTCCACCTAATGTAACTCTCGAATATCTACCCTTTTCCAATATTGTGACTACTCACCCCGCTGAAAGTCGAACCGAGGTGTGTGTGCCAATGCCGATTACGGTGTGACCACTTCGCCCTCATTTCCGGAGAAGAATGTTCATGCCAAGTCGAATAGACAAGATAGTCTATTTGAATCCATCTCTAACGTCGTTGGTTCCCGCCTGTGCTCTCCTGACTTCCATTCATTCGCAGAATCATGTTGTACACCCGACTACCAGACGGCCCTACTAGGTGTCATTCCTCCCGGACAAAGGAAGGCAGAGCATACACGAAGTCGTTCAGCATATGCATCGTGCCCCAAGTTGTGTGATTATAGCGGTCGGGTCTGAAGGAGCCATAGGACGATCACTACGGACGCGATTCCAAGTCCTTGTGCTCTACAAGGTACTGCTCCAACTTCCGGCCACACTTGATTCATCCCTGGACACACCCCCACCAACGCATCTCATCCCCATTTCCATTTCCTGCCAGTACAGTGTGTTTTTCCCCCGTCGAGAACCGACGGTGCTTTTATGTTCAGCGAGATAATGTGTGCTACCTTGGTTATGACGGGACATCTTCGATAGTTGAACTGTCCGAGTCATCCGCTTCTGAACAGGGAGGGGAGTCTTCGCTGTTCGTAGCGCGAATAAGCCCCGTGGCTAACACGACAAAACGAATCACTCACACCCCGTCGTGAAATACGGAAACATCTAAGGAAACTTTCTGGGAAATCTTCGGGAGTTTCTTCCGCAGAGCATCTGCGATGGCAGGCTGGGAGAAACAAGTGCGAAGACGGTCCCCCTCGTCTCCGAGGTTTGATGGCCACGCGAATTTCATTTCGAGGGACAATGTAGTGAGTTGTTTGAAAGAACCATCGAGTAAGGGGTCCAGGACCTCGACTTTGTGAAGCACCAACTCGAGCCCACTCGATAAAGAGCCGCTGTCGATACTATCTGAAGGTGGGGCCCACTCAAAGCGAATGGATAGATCCTCGAGTCCCGGGTTTAGCGACCGCGTCGCGATAAGGGTTCCTATGGGCTCCCAAAGCTCGAATACTTTACTACTAAGCCGCAGGCTGATGTAGAGAGACAGAAGCCTGGCGAAATTGTGCAGGTTCCCGATGAAGCCTATGCATGATTTATCAGTGATGCTGGCCGCCCGGTAAACTTAGGTGTACATTCTCAATGTCACGTACTATCATTCAGGAGGTCCTCTGCCCGTATCCACCGAATGCTTAGTCGAGTAGTAGACGGACCAACGTACTCCCAGAAACCTGTAACTTTCATCTTGAATATGACCGAGGACACGGCGAGGTCGGCAAGCGACGCGGCCAAGGAAGTGGTTGAGAGCCATTGCAGCACCTGCTCATCGCATCTGGCATGTCCATTCCATAAATAGAGGCTACGCACTCTCCTGAGAAACGGGAATTTTCGCGAACAGCGAAGGAAGGGGAGAAGTGGTTCTGGGCTGCCGGCAGTAGGCCATGTTGTACCTTCCACCGTGAGGTCGATCAATGAGGGTAAGGATGCGAGTGTGTAGCGGGCTGAAGCAAATGAAGGGAACTTGCAATACCGGAGGTCGAGGGTTCTGACGGAAGTAAATGCGGACAGAGCAGCGAACTTCCGAGGGAACTGAGAGCTCTTCATTATGTCGAAGTTTAGATTATGAAGACAAAGTTCCTCCAGGTTTGGCAAGTGACCACCGAGTTCGTGGATAAAGAGCCTTGTGGTATTTGATATACCGCCATTGAAAGGCTGGAGTGTGAATCGACGGGTCGATAGAAGCCAAGACCGTCCTGGTTGAGAGCGGACCGCACTGGAGATGAAGAGGGCATATTGATCATCGGATTGGATTATGACATGGGTGAAGAGAGTGTGTCGGCTAGCAGGCAACCAGTTGCGGCAGACAAGGGCGCAACTGCACAGTGAATTGTAGCTGGGAGGTTGTTCATAGTAGTTTCCGACATGATAGGCAATGAAGAGGAACGAGATGATGATGTCGGTGATTTCTCCAGGGAGGTATGGCGGGGCGGCCTGCGATGTGGCCTGAACTTGTGTGAGGGACGAGACGTTCGCAGGAGACGAACGGGAACGCACATGGGTCGAGTGCTCGCCCTCGTCCATTGTTCGACCGAATGTGTGCTTGGCTCCTAGTACGATACGGGTTGAGGCCTTGAGAACGCTAGTATTCCTGATCAAGTGGGCCTGTGAACGCTCGATTGATGAGTACCTTGGTCTAGTTGTTAGTGGGATGTTCGGGTATGACCTGTAGCTGAATAGTTGGTAGCGGAGCGATGGAGGGGAGACTCGGGGAGGTGTTTGGTGGAAGGGGTGGGGGAATCAGCGCAACAACTGCCTACCACGGAATGGTTGATCAACACAGATCATCTCCAGAACCTACAAGGCGCACGTACAGGTTATGTGTCGGATGACGTTGTTCACGACTCGATGGGAGAGGGCAGGGGGCACTTGGGAAACGAGCAGACCGTTGGGGGTGGGTAGCGGGTCTTAGTATTAGGTTTACTAGGACGCCGGATCATGATGCACAGCAATATGACATTCCATTTGACTATTTGACGAGCACGTACATGAAGTGCGTGCCTATGTAACAGGAGAAGACAGAAACGAGGGTCTGACATCGTCATGTCTGAGAAAGACAGCTTAACGGCTACACAGAACGGGCGAGAAGTAACATGTGGTAAAGAGAGATCTGAGGGTTGGGGATGACGGGGACGACGCTTCAATGAGAATAGACGTTCTCCCAACAGGGTAGAGAAATGTAACAGGGACATGGCAACACGAAGAAGGGGACACACAGAAGGCGGAGGGGCAACGACGACATACACCGACAAAGACGCACAATCTCGACACGGAGACGGGAGAGGTGACAGATACCGTGGATGGTGGGACTGTATCTTGCTAGTGCGACGTACCAACAATTGTCACGGGCTGCGCCCTACGTAACCTTTCCGAACGCCTTGCGCTTCTTCAATACAAGAGTATTTCCGATAACGATTATGTTCTTGACCGGAGGGCGGTGGGAAGATGGATCCATCACCGCAGAAAGACCTGCGGGGGAGCCCAGGCTCGTGGCGGGATGACAACGAGACCAGAAGGAACCTGTGGGGCTGTGAGAGGGCAGCGCTGCGTGGACTTATTTGTTCACGGTGAGGTGGGAGGTACTGGTGGAGGGTCGGCGAAATGTGACGTATGGGCTGAAGCTTGAAGGTTCAGCGGGGCGGGGATCTGCTCAGTTCGTTGCTGTTCTTGGTTTCAAGGTGGTCGTTCCTTCGACGACGATCTCTTCACAAAGCTCTTTAACCGCCCCTTCAATCTCGAACATCGTGGACCATCGGTCAGTCTCCGTCCGGACTCCGGAATACGGCAAAGTCGTCGTGGCCTGCGCGCATAGGATTTGCCGAATCTTTCTATGCTGACTGTTGGGTTTTGAACTGGCGGAAGAGTGGCGATGCGATGAAAGAGGTCGGACGTGCAGCTGTCCGGAGGAGGGGGGGTGCTCGCAGGAGAATGCGGAGCTCGAGAGTCGAGAATCATGAGCCGCGCCGTATACGCGTGAGAACAAACACGTGCACGGTATACAAATGGAGACGCCCATCGCGCCCTTGAAGCTTGCGCCGTATTTCTTCAGCCATCCGAGACACACACCTCCACAGCGCTCGCGGGGACAACTTCGCATGATCAGCGCACGTTCTTTTCCGAGACTGTAGAAGCTTGAAGAACCACGAATGGGGCGTTGAGCGCAAACTGCGCCGCGGTGAAGCCGGCGGCGGCAAAGACCCAAGGAGTGGGCCGGGGCCGTGGCAGTAGATGGCTGCGCCACCGTCAGAGGAGTGTTACACGCGATCGCGACGTGGAGAGGTATGTAGCTCACCGCGAGCACTAGTGGTGGATGATCGACGAAAACGCATCCCTGCGGCTCCGCCCCCGCCCCCTTCAACACGAACTACCTCAGCCCCGGGGCGGCGCGCGTTCTCAGGCCGCCACCTCGCCGACAGTGACATTAAATGGGTGATCCTCGCGACCCTCGCCCAGCTCATCGCGCCGCGCCCCCCTGCTCCTGCTGTAGACGCGGTGGCGGCGGCGCGACGGACTGCCGGCCCAACGGTGCGCCCTCATCATGTCTCTCCAGCGGGGTGGGGCGCTCACCCGATATTCAGGGATCGCGCTCGGGAGCGGCGATATGCTTCGGCTGGCCCGCGGACCCACACACACTGACATTCGAGCCGGACGCTGCGCGTCGTGCGTTAGGCAGATCGCCCCGCACGCCGCGCGCCGCTCAGCGTTGAGGGTGGCAGGGTCCGCGCCCCGGGTTCGTGTTGTTGCTGTCCTTGGCGTATGCGCCGGGTGCGGGCTCGAGCTCCGGATGTCCGTCAAAGTAGTGCGGATCGCTATATGCGGCGCGTTCCCCCGCTTTCACACCTCTCCTTCCTTCCAGAAGCGCCACCTGTGCGACGCTACCCGCGGCCAGACGCACCCTTGGCCAAGGGGACGTCAGATAAACGTCTACGGTCTGGAGGGCAGCGCCCTGAACCGCCCCGGCGTCTCCGCGGCTGCAATTGCGTTTCCTACCAGGTGCGGCGTGCCTCTGGGGGCTTCGAAGCACCCCGGCGTCCTCCACGGCGTTCTTAGCCGTCCAGTGGAGGACCAACGGGAGGACGGCGCTGGTCGCTGGCGGGCCCAACGTGGGGTGCTTCCTTCCTCGGAGCTTAGTTGCGCTGGGACATTGCTCGTGGTGGGGCCGTGCGCGTATGACGAGTCGGGCAGCTCGATTGACGTTTGCGTACGACCTGCCGGGGGCAGACCGTCCCTTGCGCCTTCGATCTTGCTTGCGCGCTTGGCACGGCACTGTTGAATGGAGCGTCGGGCGCCCTCCATGTCGCCTCCTCCCCTCCTCGCCTGTAGTGCCAGCCGCCCCCGCCCGCTGGCCCGCATACGCTCTCCACCGACTCGACCTCCCCCCCTCGCGCCGATCGGCCGTCCCACCCCACCGCCGACCGTCCGCGCACATGATTGGTGTGAATTCGATGCCGCCGCCGCCGTGCTCCTTACTACTGCACGCAAGTAGACTACTCATAGCGGTGAGTCGCGCGCGTTCTGAGTCGCGTCCTTTTTGCGGGGTGTAGTTGCGTCTGCGAGCTTCTTGGCTTACGAGCTGCTCACGACACTCGAGGACGAGGTGAGTGCTCCCCGCGGCGCCGATAGATGAGAATCTGACGGCCCTCCGACGACGCACGCGCCGTTGGTCCATGCAAGTAGAGTACGTGTAGGGGTGAGTGCCTTCCCGAACAACACCGCGTCCTGCAGATCTGACCTCCGCGCGTCCGCACAGGTCCGCGAACACGCTCCCGAAGTACATCTACTTCATCTCACGCTACCTCGGGCTCTTCCAACAGCCGTGCGTGCCCTCCCCGCTCCCTCGCTCCCCGCACCCGCTCAGCCACTGCACCCCACAACCTATAGCCTAATGACGTCCAATTGCGTCCTCCCGGTCTTGTACGTTCCCCTACAACTGTCTGCGCGCGCTGCTCTTGCTCACTATCGCTCTCGCTCTGCAGCTACGAAGGTCAGGTTGTGAGCTCCTCCATGTACGCCCCTCCCTCCCCCCTCCCCCGCGT
>FTLJ01001214.1:0-22287 GCA_900155495.1 Porogramme epimiltina | reverse complement strand
CCCACACCTCTGCCGAGACCCCGCGTCCCCCCCCCCCCCCCGCCCCTGCTTGTTCCTCCCGCCCCGCCCCCGCGCGCCCTTCACCCCGCGTCGCGTCGCGAGTCGCGAGTCGGCCCGCCCCCGATCCCGCAGGCACTCCTCCCGCCCGCCATCTGCGCGATCATCGATCTCTATTAGCATCTCTGGTGCCGACTCAGGGTCCGGAGTGCAGGGGCATGCGTGGGTGCGTGCGCGCCGCCGCCGCCGGCCCCGGGTCGAGGCTCGCGGTGACCTGCGCGTGCGCGCCCCGTCTATTGCGCCCGGCCGTGGCACCACCCATCAGAGGGGCGGCGCGGCGAGCTGTAGCCGGCCCCGCCTCCGGGCCTAACCAGATGCTCGCTCCTCGGGCCTCTGGGGAGGTCGGTACACACGCGGTCGCGGTCGTGGTGGGAGGAGAAGCGGCGTGTGTTTCGTGCTAGGGGGTTGAGGGAGAACTGCGGCGTGCGGTGCGTCTCTCTGCTTCGCGGAAAGGATCCGTGTTGCGTCTGGTTTGCTCGCAGCCCGACGTGGGTGGCCTCGCCTTGATGTGCGGTGCGAAAACAAACCGGGTGGGGTTCCAGCTAGAATGTCGGGCGACTCTAAAGGATCGATCGGCGTCTATCTCACATCTAATCGACCCAGGTCGGCAGTCCCCGAGGTGCCTCGTGGCGTTTCTACGGACGTCCATTTGTAGGAGGCTTCCACGTGGACCACCACCTCCCAGCCTGTTGAACTCAGCGACTTTCTCGTCGTCTTCACTGTATGCCTTTTCTGCGCAAGATCTCCTCCTACGCTTGCAGTTGTCGTAAGTACTCTCCTTTCGTTCGGTCACTGACGTCATTTGCTAGCGTGCTCGCCGCCGGACGAAGTGCGCTTTCCTGGGTGCTTCGCGAATTCCTGGACTGGTGTCCGCGTGTACCCAAAGGGGACTCTACTAACACGTTGATAGGCATGGCACGGTTTATATGGAATTAATGTACGTCTCTCCAACGCATTCTCTTCGTCGCGCTCATTCAATTTTGTGCAAGAGAATCAACACGTTCATGCCTAGAGTTTCATGAAAACAAGCTTGGCCTTCCTGTGCTTCATTGGTTCCGCAACGCACGCTGGCCTTCGAGATTCCAGCATGACCTACGATGACGCATGGATCGAATGCACGCTGATCGGAGAGGTAAGCTATTTCTGCGAATATCCATCTTCCAGTCGCCCACGCGCGCTCCCCAACGCACGCAGAGTGGGCTTACAACTTAAGATTCACGCGCACCACCGCGCCGGCGTGCCTCCCTTCCCCACATCCCCTCCAGCATGCTGGACGTTCGCCCCTCCAGACGCTGCTCCGCACGTCTCCCGAGAGCTTGTGCGGGCCCGCATCAAACTTACCCATTATCCCTGGGCGCCCCCCGCGCGGTTCCGCCCTTCGTACCGGCCGGCGTCCGCGTTCTGCCCGGCCCAACGCCTCCCTTCGATCCTCGTCTCCCGCGCGCAAATCCCGCAGCGGGCGTACCCCGACGCGGGCCACCTTCCCCGGCGCGACGGCGGCGGCGGCGAATTCACGTTTCGCGTATCGGCACCCCCGCGGCGGCGCGGGCCCTCAACCTACGCCTCCACCCCGCGCCGCGCCGCCTGAAAAATCACGCGCGGAGGTCGATGCAGGTGGAGGCGGGGGCGGGGGCGGCAACGCTCAAGATTCTGTCGCCCGCCGCCCCACCGGGCATCAATGCGCGCCGCCGGTCCGCCGCCTTCTCTCTGCGAAAACCGCACGTACGCCCGCAGCAGCGCGTTTCGCTGGCTTCGCCTGCCCCCCTCGAACTTATCGAACCTATCGAACCTATTGAACCTATTGAACTCAGCGAACACCGCGAACGGGCGCAGGCGGGCGGTGCGCCGCTTCCAAGCATGCCCGACGCCACCCCGCGAACGCGGCGCCGTGTGCGCGCGGGGGGGGGGGGTGCGCTGCGATAGAGGCAGAGGGCGTGGGGCTGCTGCACCTCTCCGGGCGCGTTCCCTGCGTCGCGGGGGGAGCGCGGTATCCAAGGATGCTGAGCGCGGGGGTGGTGGCGGGTGCAAGATCTGGGGTCGGGTCGGAGATCGACCCCGGAGGTGCCTCCGGTGCGTCAATCGTTGTCACATGGTTCGTTGCTGCTACAGCTTTGCTGACACCTTCGTTGCACACCTGGCTGTAGAAATGCGTGCCATCGTCGCCGGGGTGCGTGGGCGAAACGAGGAAGGACCGTCTAGCCTGAGGGTCGATCCTGGCCCGGAAGCAGGCCGGTCACGCCCAAGGACCGAGACGCGACCGAGACGCGCCGGGCTTCCGGCGGGTGGCGGCGGCGCGAATGGTCGCTGTGCTCCGGTGCCCCCAGTGTTCTCTGGTGTGGGCAGATGGGCCCCGGTGCAGATCTCGGGACGCAGAGATGTCGAGATCGCATCCTTGTGGCTACTCGCAGTCCCCGGAGTCCGGGGGCGTGCCTCCCAGAAGTGGACTTGTCTCTTGAAGGGCTGCGCATACGGCGGTGCCCTTCCGCAAAGGTACATATGGTACGTTGCTTCGCTCATCAAACCTCCTCGAACCGAGTCGAGACCGAGCCGCGGTCGTGATTTGGTTGTGGTGAGAGATGCGAATCGTGCGGCGCCCGATTGTTCGTTTCGCATTTCCCATCTCTGTTTGTTCATGTTCAGGTGTTTCAGTGAAGTACTCTGTAGTAGGTGGCATTTGGGATCTTTGATACGTCGCATCACAGTGGACTTCGGGAGTAAGAGTACTTCGTCCGTATATGCACCCTAAACTCGGGGGTGGACGCTTGTGCGGTTTTCCTTCTTATCCACGGGGAGTTTCTGATATGGCAGCATCGAATGGCTCTCGCGCGCGAACCGACTCCGCCGCCCCTGCTCTTCCTGGATGGTTTGAAGACTAGATGCTTGCCGCTCGCTTGTCGGTCCCCTGCAGATCATCTTGAGGAATCTCTCATGGCACGGCGGCAAGAATCACACACCGGGGGCCATGTACCCTGTGTGGTGCAGATTTCTCGTAGTACCGAAGAGCTATCAAGTGGGATATGTAGAAGATGTTGTCCTCTTTCCACGCTCGGAGGACGGATATGGGTACGGGGACTTGTCCTAGGAGCGTGCAGATCCACAGTTGAGGGCATCGGACATCCGGCGTGTGAGAGATATGTGGTTTACATTTGTTTCGATGTATTGCAAGATGATCTGTGTGAACCTAGTGTCGAATCGCAATTCAGTTGTTTCGCCCCGTATGTTAGTGTTACTGAATGCGTTTGTCGTAGTTGAGTCAATGGTGACTAAGTGTGCCTTTTGTCTACTCTAACTTGGGCCTCGCGGCGCGCGAAGTTAAGCAAGACGGCTTCAAGAGTTGGTCTAGTTCTCAGCGCTAGTTTGAGGCGTACTGGTACCTTACGCAGGTACCGTGAAAACAAGCTAGATTTCATTAGTGAGAGCACGCTCACAGAATTCCGCTTCATTCGAAGATACACTCGAACTCCTGGAGACTCTGAATGGGGATAGATGGAGTCTTCTCGCTCTTCCTTCCTCCATTCTGGCAGACCAGGTTCGCGGCGGCCCGGGGAACATGGACCACATGCCGCCAATGCTCGCGCAGATCTCCCGACCGGACTTCCCACATAGATCTCCAGGCTGTTCCACCATCGCCAAGAGTTCTTGTTCTCAGCGAGCTCCCCTGCTGACTTTGACGAGTCGACATCTCGAAGTCATTCTCGAGGGGCATCAAGTTCCTCAGTTCGCTCGGGCCGCGCCGGGGTTCTTGTAAAACAACGGCAGACCCAGTTGGATAGTCTTTTAGAGACAAAAAGACGAGTAGACGAGTAGAGGCGCATTGACGAGCGTTCAGTAAGATGTATGTACCTATACCACAAAGCAGACGTCATGCTCCTGGGCGAGGCGGCACCACACTCATCCGCAACACCTCGCGTGTGCAAACCTAGACATCTAGCCGCTCCAGCCGACGACCACCCTTCTCCCGAATCGCCTTCGGAATCCTTCACGCCAGGCCTTCGAGAGTGTCCTCGCGGCGGCCCTCGAACCGCTTCGCGCCAGCGCCTTGCCCCTCGTCCCTGCGCGCCAACCCGTCCAGCCCCTTCGCGCCCGTCGTCGCGCTTCGCCTTCGGCTTGAGGCGTTCGCGAAGGCGCAATGTAGACATACACGGTGGCGCGCGCGCCCTCTGCGCGCGGATGCACCCTTCCCGTGGGACGTCGGGCGTGGATGAGTGATCGCAGGGAGACGGAGGTGCGCTGAGAGGCTATCGCGGAGTGGCGGCGGCGCTGCGGTGCAGCCGCCGGCCCTGGCGCGCGACGCGCGGACTTGCGCTGGGTTTCAAGGGTCCCAAGGCGCGTGGGCCAACCTGCGGTGCTTCGCGCGCTCGCGGATGCTGGAGGGCAGCGGGCGGCGGTATCGCAAACTCCGGGACCTTCCAGAGGCCGTTTCTAGAGTCGAGACCAGCGGCCGGAAGGACTCGGCGAGCGGGGGTTGCAGCCCGGGAGGTTGAAGCAACGGTGGCAATGGAGCGCGGGGATGCCGTACCGAGTCGCATCGCCCAGGATTGCGCGGGAAACGGCCTCCGGTGCACGCGAGACGGCGGCGGACGGGCGAGGCGCTATGCCTGCTGTATCGCGGGAGGCCAAGCGCGCGGCGGCGGGTTGTGGCATAGCGAAGGAATGCGGAATGCTGAGCGCGTTGAGCGGAGGTGCCGGCAGGTACAGTGGGGTTTCGAGCGGTGACGCAAAGTAGCGCCCCAGGCTCCCGCGCGAGCCGGGAGCGACCTCGGGGCCTCCGGTCAACGCGGGGCGGGAGCGCCGCGCGCGCGAGCCCCATTGTAAGAAGTCAGAGGTGGTAGCTGAGGGCGGGCTAGGTGGCATGTCCGGCAGAGTTTCGCGGCACTGTGGGGGGAGGCGGATACAGGCGCTGGGTGGAGGTAGTCTCCTCCGTTGGGGAGACCGAAGCCCCGCTCCGCGCGCGCGCGCGCGCGTAGACTACGGGGGTGGTAGCGGCAGCTTACGGATGGTGAACAAGTCGGCCAGTCGCCTTGACGCTTGGCCATGCACGGTAGCAGGCGTCCGGTATTCGTGCGGGGGGATGAACCACATAGCGATGTACACCTTGGGAGGGCGGCGCGTCGTTGGGCGCCCCGCGTCAAGTCCGCATCCACCAAAGTGACAAGGAAGGGCGTATCGCGCGGCGCTGCCTGAGCTTGGGAAGCCGGGTAGTGGCTTACCTCCGTGAATTAGGAGGTAAGGAGCTCGTGGGCCGGAACATAGAGCCGACGAGCGCATCTTACCAGGAGCGCACAGAATAAGGGCCTCCCTGGTCGGCGAAAGTGTCCCGCGACGCTCAGCGCGCGCGAGCTCACCAGTGTGGCGTCGGAGACGAAAGCGGTCCGCGGCGTACGCAGGCGCCCGCGCTCGCGAAGGAGCGAAACCACATAGCGGCACCCATTCTCGGCATGAGGTCCTTCGTGACTCGTGAGGTCGCCTCTGCACCCATATGTCGGTACACAGGGCGCATCGCGCGGCGCCTCCAGCTCCTCCCGGCCGGGTAGGGGCCCGTCTCCGCGGTTCGAGGGGTCCTAGGTTCGAGTGTCCAGTGCGCTTTTGGAGGGTTTGATGCGTGGAGTGCGGGTCGCGTGGAGTGTGTCGCGGGTGGCCTCGCGAACCCGCGCGGCAGTGCGCCACCGCCGCCCCCGAAAGAGGGCTAGCGCAAGGGCGCGCGGGGTTTATGCCCTTGGGCCCGGGGATTGTGGGGCAGGGGAGGCGTGACCGAGGCCGCGCGCACATATGTACGTGCACCCATACCGTCGGAGAGGGGAGGATGGGCCTGATGACGACGGCCGGCGGGAGCAGGGGAGGCTGAATGGTTGTATGTTAATCGCACCCGGGGGGGCACGCTAGAACGCCAGGTCTGTTGTGCACGCTAGAATGCGAAGTTTGCTGGACGGACGACGGGCCGCGCATGCACGGGCCCTGAGTCGGGCTATGTTTTAAACATGGGCTTGATATAACGGGCTAGTGCAGTGGTCGTGCATATGTTCGCCCTGCGATCGGCATTTGTGGGGGTGAACGCACTGCACGCGGGTGCGAGGCATGACACGCTGCCATGTCTCGGAAAAACGAGGCCCTTACTTGATCTGGAAGACGACGATGAGCGTCTGTGCATCCGTGTAGAGAGGGTACGCGCCCACCATGATACATCGTGCTATGCGCTCGATTCCTCTCAACACCTTCGATGAGGCCACACGTTTACCTCCGGAAATTCCGCATGGTCCTGCCAGCAATGAGCTGAGCCCGACGCCGCTCAAATGAGGGGTGCAAATTGCAAGGTTAAGCAACACCAAGTTCCGTGGACAACCGGGGTGGAGTACGGCGATAGAGTTAGCGGCATGTTCCCGCATCCCGAGCCTTTCCTCCTCTTGGTCGCATGGTTCCCGCCCTGCCTCCCGGGTCTTATGAGGGGAGGCGCAGGAAGACAGAACGTCGGTTTCAGTTTGCTCGATCCGTGCTAGGGCGAGGCAGGGTTGTTGATAGGGTTTGCGTGGGACGGCGGGATCGTCGGGTCCGGGGTTGAGAGCGGGAGGGCGATGAACAGGTATGTGCCGGTCGAGAAGGGGGTGCGTGGGAGCATGTGGGGCGGGTATGCCGAGTGGAACTTGGCGGGCGTCGTCCTCCGTCGCGGCGTGGCGGCATCGGAGAGCTAGCGCGGAGGGTGCGGAGCAACGAGAGCAGGCGGCAACGAGGTTACAGAGGGGTTGCAAAATACGCGGGACGGACTTCGTCCTATGAACGGAAAGCTTGCACGATATATTGTGCGACGGTCATGCGAACTACGAGGGACAATGCGTGCAGCGGTTTGATGATTGAAACAGTTGGGGAAACGTTGAGCTAGGTTGGAGTCGAACCAGCGGAAACGGATGCTGAAGCTAAACTGCTATCAATACACCCGCCTGCGGAAACACGACATAGGGCAGGGATACTCACACTAGTGCGCATTCTGGATGAATTCGAAGAGTGCAGAGAGGGGTCCCTGGGCCCATGTGGCGCACGCGATCGCTACATGTTTTCTGAGCGTCCGGAAAATCGTCGCCAGTTGAAGGGGTGTTTGGCGAGCAGGAATCAGCTAGAACATGGGCTGCTCGAGTACGTCCGCGGAGCGATGAGGCGGAGCGACGGGGCTGGGCGAACCAAGATACGGGGGGCCCTGTTCGAGCGCACGCACGTCCGAATGTGGACACAATGCCGACCGAGCCCGCCCGAGTTCACCTAAAACGGGCATGTCGCCGCTGGGGCGTGGGCGAGAGGGGAGGGATACTAAGCTGAACGTGCCAGGGTTACGCTTCTGTCATGACCGCGTTTGGTGCTGCGCATGGGCGTGATGACCGATTGCGATGGGACGTACTTCTCCAAGGTTCGCATCGGAAGGTCCTCGAGGATGCGCACGTCAGACAACTTGACATATCCCCTTGCGGACGCTCCAGGGATGGAATCACTGCGGCGACGGCGTATGGTGTCGCGCGATCTATCTTTTCTTTCGTCCCGTCAAAGTCAGAGCCACTTGCTGTGAGTGTAGAGCCTCACGAGAGGCAGGAAACTTCTCTGGGTGGACGTGAGAGGGCGTATGTCCCCAGGCGGGTAGTCTCCTGGACGTCAGATGCGGAACGCCACGACGGACCCGCAGTGCGGGTGAGAGAGAGGCATCGATGCTGAGAAACACTGCCTAAGGACGTCCACTAGACTTTCCGAGCTGGAGGATAACGCGGGAGAAGCCCGCTTGATGTTATGGCATGGCTTCTCTTCGTGTGGAGGGCCGCGGTTTGCTTTTTGCAGAAGCGCGCTTGACGAGGGTTTGACGAAACAGTGACACAGGTGAGGCGAATTTGCGATAAGGTCATAACTCTTTTCGACAGAGGGTGGGATAAGCGAGCAGTAGTTGGTAAGAGACAAGTTGGGCGGAGGCTAGGGTGTAAATTGACGATGAGGAAGGGAAGCTCGAGCGCGTGGGCGCATGGGCGCGCCAGACCTCGTGATCCCGGGATTCGCCGAAAGCCGTTAAGCGCCAGGTCGCATCAACGCTCCATGACGTGGAATATTTCCATTCCTGCAGCTGGGATCATACTGAGAGCTCTGGGGTAGATGTCTCAGCAGTGCTATCTGGTGAAAATTTCTCAAGCACATCTCGAAAGTGCTGCTATGAACGTTCATTATCAAGCCTAGTTTGCCCAACACCCTCAACTCTGATATTTACTCTGGGTACGTATAATAGCTTTCTTCGAACTGATAGCAGCTCGACGAGGCTTATGATATAGGCCCGGGATTTGCAGTTTCTCCCTGAAAAATGTACGAACAAGGCATGAGAACGTATACCCGCCGACGTTTTCTAGCCGACTGCAGTGTTCGCGCGAGGTGCTGTGCGAGATTTGAAGCCGCACTTTCATGAGTGATCCCTTCGCGCTTTCATCGAGAACTGCACAAGGAACTTCACTGTTCCAGTTACAGTCTTTCAAAAACCTCTGGCATACTCTCCATGCTTTGACATGGTTTGGAGACCAGCCAATCTCCTTGATTAGGCCTTCCTCGGCTCACGTCTTACCCAAGACCTAGAACTCCGAGAGCTGGGACAGCCCGAACGCCATCACACGATACACCCTATCGATGCCTCAAGCCCAGAAAGGCCTCATTGGATCCCCACGTACTCGTGTGAGGACTGGCCACGGCCCGTCTGACACGCCGACGTCTGAAACGGCCTTATAGGCTGTCGAAGACTTGTTAACGAGGAGCCCGTCGACGCCATTGGACGGCTCCGTGGCCGCCGAGGCTGCACCGCGCCACCTGCGAGGAAACTATACGCATGGCCCTCGACTGCCAACACCGCATCGGCGCTATCCATGGGACCGGTCGAGGGTCTGGGTCGGATCGGTGCCCGCTGCACGCCCATTGGTGAGACAGCCCTCTGGATGGTCTCCGGAGTCCTGGCCAAGACGCGTGAGGCATACGGGAGGGAATGAAGACGGCAAGTCTGACAGGTGAGCTGGCGTACGCGTTGGGCGGTTCCTCACCGTTGCCGACGCTCTTCTCCTCGTTCTCCACAGGCACGATCCGCCAGCTCCATATAGCGTCCTAGATGCACGACGGCTCGCGATTGGCGGGCGGCGGGCTCCCCGACCTCGAGGCCTCGCACGAAACGTACACGCGTGCAGCGGGAGCAGTCGTGTGCGCAGAGTCGCCGGGTTGCTGTGCACTGCAATGACTATCGTGGATGGCGAATCGTCGATCGGTGATTAATGACGCCCGTGGCGCGCGGGGTCGTCCAGTTCGTTCCGGTCCGTCGCGCGTTGCTGATCGTCTCAATTGTCGTCTCTGCCGACCGTGTTTCCGTAGCATATAGATCATGTGCGGAATACAGGTCGCGAGGTGGACGGCGCTAGAGCTCGTGGGCCCCTCACGTACTACATGAGGTTGGCGTTGGTGAAGGCCCACTCCGGGCTGGCATCCCGACACACACGAGTATTTCGTCAGCCCTTTGATTCATCTACAGTCAGCGCCGACGTCCAGTAAGTGCGCCGCGCGGAGATCAGGATCTTCCTCCGTCGCCCAGCAGCTGATTATTGCGCTGCTTTCCGCAAATCTGATCCTATCACAAATGCATAGGGTAGGGTACGTGGCCTAGTACCTCATTCTGAGCTACAGGAGCAGATACGACATGGAGAATCTGGTGCTGCTCATATATCTACTGTACAGGGGCGACTCAATATAAGAAAATATCTCTACTATCACTGCATAGTCTGGGGTCCCAACGTTCAGTAAGTAGTACGCTGCGCGCGGATCAGGAACTTACTGAGGCTTCCTGTGCATAATGTTTCACATTAGTGAGTAGACTAATGAGCTGTTATAATGTTTTTCTCATTTCATCTCGCTATTCTAAGAATGAAGTTGGCCGGTCGATCACCCATAACTCCTCCTCGTTTATTAAGGAACCTTGTCCTATATCCCGCAGCGTCCTTCGCCTCAAGTAGTACATAGGACTGACCCCATACGAGTTTCTCATAATCTTGTTTAGCACAGCCTGAGTCAGCGGGTCTCCCGCCTGAACATGAACTCTCTATTTCGACGGGACGTCAGCCTAGCACATTGTGCGAGTTTCGGTTATGTAAATATACTCGCATCCTTTGAGCGAAGTTCAACAGCAACGGTCTCTACATCCCATTTAATCTTCGGCTGCACCCTCATAGTACAGATCTCTGTGTAATTCCCTATTTCTATCCCCGCGCCTGTAATATAACCGCATTCAGCGATATTATTAGGACGTTTGAGCTTAAACATACCAGATGTTAGGTATACGTAGTATGAACCTCTAGCATCCCTAGCAGACATTTTGATTATTCGGCATTGTCTCCGCTGCACCGACTTCTCCCCTCGTCCCCGCCTCTATCCTTGATTTTAGGCTGACAAGAATGTTCTTGCATTGGTGGACTTCCTCATTCGTCGAAGAGGGGTTCTCCCAGGTTTCTTCTCGGATAAGACATTTGAATATGGTAACTAGCATGTCTACCAGAGGGCCATCAACTTCCTTACTTGCTTCATCATTCGAGTCGGCGATAGTTTGAACAACTAGGAGGATAAGATGATAACCCTCGGCTCCGTTGTGGATGGTTGAATGTAGCAGTTCCCAGTCTATACCACCCAGTGCTCGTCGTAATGTGTCCATGGCCCAGGCGAAGATTTCGGTGTTACTGATCTCATCAGCATTGGTTTCGGATAAGGGAGAAGGATCCGGATATGGTCTTGTGAGACGCCAGATGACCTCGACATGGCATAGAAGTTGTAGGAGCTCCGGGAAGGGATTGTCCGTGCCCATTTCTTTGTATGTGAGGTGGTGACTCTCCAATCCACCAAGTCGGCGAACAGTAGCACTAATGACTGTGAAATGGATGTTAGCGAAGAAGATATTTGTATTTGATTATTTATATTCACCTGTGCATCGAACTTTCACGTCCTTAACAACGTAATCCCGGTAGAGAAGCTGGCGATGTAGGTATTTCCACGCTACGTTTGAGCCGTACAGGCTTATCCCGTAGCCCATTGACATCACAGCAATGGGGACAAGAAATGGTTCAATGACTGGCTCGGATTTGGCGTAAATGAACTTTGAAAACACTGCGGCCTCGAGAAGTTGTGCTTGCTTCTCTATAGCATTGTGGAGCCCTTCGTCGGTAGCAAATGCTAGGGCCTGGCGTATATTTTGACCGATGAGGGCGCAGACCTTGTCGCGAATTTTCTTTGAACGGCGCACTTCGAGGCCTATGGTGTTCCATGCATGAGAGCGCAGTATGTCGTAGTCCTTGCAGCGAGATAGACAGGCTTCGGCCATGTCCAAGAATACGTCGTCGAAGGCCACACTGTATGCCAAAATAGTCGAGTCTGTATCAATCTCCTCTGCCTTGTTAATTGTTACATGATGCTCATATTCTCGCCAGCTTGTTTGGGGCGCGATTAGCTTGGGTAGAATCCATTCTTCAGCTGTACTCGAGGTATCTGCGAATAACGAAAGGCATGTTCTGAGGGGCCGAAGTCGGAAAGAGATTGGCAATGAAGAGATGACCGAAGAGGCGACCCGACCGGTGAGCTCCCATAAGATCACCGCAATAGACATGACTGAGTAGATCACGGGGGGAAGGATTTCCCAGAAAGCTTGGAATGCCAATGATTGGGGGGAGTGATAGCAACAGGACTTGACGAATGTTGGAAGGATGGAAGTGAGGAGAAGAAATGATAAGAGGATGCTGATGAGGATGGATATCACCCGGGCCACTGTTGGGTGTATGGCATAAAGCAATATAATCAAACCAACAAGGAATAGTATGACGGAAATAAGGATGAGGAAGGAGAGAAGTCCGATGATAAGTGGAACTTGCCACCTAACAAGGTTGTTGAGGCGGAGTTGCCGTCGGCGAGCAACTTCCGGAGTATTTCCGTAGAGTCTGGAGGTGTACTCCTTGAGCCACTGCTTGACAACTATTCCAATGGACGCCGATGCAAGGCTGAAGACAAGGCTGGAAAACCAAAGGACATTGAGCCATACGGCGAAACGCGGGGCCTGGAAAGCATCTGCATATGCCGATGCATCGAAAACCGTGTGGGTCGAGTTGAGGAAAGAGGGATGGATAGAGAAACTCGCGATCTGGGCAGAAATCTGGGAAAGAGCAGCGTTTGTTTGATCTGCAGGAGACAATTGTAGAAGCTGGTATGACTGCACGTTGAATGCAGTTAGCACGGCAGAGAAAAGACCATCCTATATCAAATATTACTAATGACGTCATCCGCCGAGAACATTATACCACTCACAAATATCAGGAGACCGTCTATCTCTTTGTTCCACTGGGACACCATCTCCTCGCTGTAGCTCTTTACAATGTCCCGAGTCTCCCGAAGCACCTCCTTCTGGTCTTCTGGGTAAGGCATTCCACGCTCAGCCTCAATGCTCTCTTTGAAAATCCTAGCATATTCCTAGATTAAATGTGAGTATAATAGGTGCACAGGACCTTCCGATGCTCTACCGACCTGAAACGTGCGTAGTCCAAGTTGTGAGAACGATATCGGGAGCGAGGGAGTGGCCTGCACTCATGAACCCCACATAAGAATTAGGACGTAACCAGAAGTCTTTGTTTGACTTGCCATGTTAGCATCCTCCATATCTCTGTGAGTTGACCTTTGCGAGGTCTCCTGGAGGCCGATAACCAGCTCTGATTCAGGACTGATTGCTGAATCTGAAGATGGAAATTCCTGATTGGAGTATGAGATACACAATTCTGTTCGGCTATGAAGCACAGTACTTACGCAATGGTCCTTCGGCGCACTGGATATACTGTGTGGATCATGCTCACTTTTTCCTGCTTCGCCGGGAACTGCAGGGAAGGGGGTATGGTCCATATTTGAAGTACAAGTGCAGAGGTGACCGCGTTGGGAGGCGGAGCGGGACGGTGGACGAGAAGAGAGTGGAAGAGCTGTATAACCTGGAATGATTCCGAAGAGGCAAACGCGCACGGAGAAGCCACGCCGGCCGAACACGCACTATATACTGGCATCCTGGGTGGGTGGGACGATATGCGGCGTGTCCATGTGTTAGTATGTGGTTGGGCTGAGCACGGTCTGCTAATAGGAACTATGCACAGATTGTTGCGAAGGGAACCGATGACAGATAGTGATAGACAAGCACAGATCACCCCCCAAAACTCACGAATTGAACCCGTGAACGTATTCCACCATGGACTCGCGTCAGTCAAACTTCACTTTTCCCTCGCGGGCGCCACAGTCACTCTGCATCGCAAGCCCGACCTGCGTAGTGTGAGCGCTTGAGCACTTATCCGTCTATCCACTCGCCCTCCGCATACAAGGTGAGCGAACACACCGTGGCGCTGGGTAAGCCCATAGTTCATACCTTGCACTGACACTCAGTTGAGTACAGAGATGTACTACTCGTATCTACTACATCATGACTGGTGCAGTTGGGCCTGCGTTCGCACGTACAATCTTCCATATCACCGCCGCCCCGTTCGCCAAATTAATCACCAGCTTCCATTCATCATTTGAGCACGAATATGTGCAGAATTTGAAACAGTGTCCACGCAATTTACATCTTCTGTGTCTGTTCACCCCAGGTAGGTGACACATTCTCAACGACAGGTATGTTGTAGCCTCATTGAAGTAATAAGATGAGCTTGTGCACATTACCATACCATCCGTGCAAGATGGTTTACGACGACTGCCCCTGGAATCGACTGAGCGAGTCCCCTGTGCGCTGTTGATCACAGGGCCAATTTAGCCAATTTGGCAGTGTAGTCTGTACCATTATGAGATACAAGCTCCACTCGCGATAGGTGCCACAGTTTCTAGATGTGCAGCTCTATAAGACGCGTCCGCCAACCCCATGAGCATACTGGTCCACGGAGATTCCGTAGTTTCGAATCTCACCAAATCCAGCTGTTCCTCTAAGGCTGCAATCAAACCGTTCAGGACATTATTATCACCCCAGCACCCATCCCGCACTTCATGATGTTCCGGGGTGCACTTCGTGCTCTGGCAGTACCAGGCACTTCGTGTTTGTAAACGTTATTCAATCGGTCCTCTAGCATGTCTCAATGTTCGGCTTCACGCTCCTATACACTCTCATGTAATACACAGTAAAATTATCAAAAGCACGGATATGAATGTTAAAGCTCACTATTGACCAGGCACGGGCTCTCGTACGTGAACGCTGTGCCGTCACCACAAGATGTGAACGGCTAGGCTCAACGAACCCGTGGTCCAGGTTTCTCAGAAGCCCCCCAGCGTCTTCGAGGAGTTAGAAGATTTGCCTGAGGTTGAGTGATTTTCATGATCGGGCTTGATGCAGACGAGATAAATGGGAAGGGAGACTATGACGACACCAACAGCGAGGCCCGTGGAGGCGGCTGGCCAGAGCGGGAACCTGTATAGAAGGACGGGACGCGTCCGAGATAACATAGTTCTCCTTGGAGGCAGCTCTTGAGGGAAAAGTCGGCAGCGGTAGATGCGAGCGGATGACCAGGCTGGAGGGGCGAACGAGGTAGTCAGAGCTGTCCGCCGTGACGGGGGTGAAGTTCTTGTGTATGCTGGAATGTCGGAGTGCTGTAGACCGAAGGTATTAAATGGCGGTCGCAAGAGCCACCATTGGACGGTTGAAACGCACAAAAAACGATGAGCTGTGATTGTGTAGGTCACTGCAAACCCTGCGATGAGCTCGGCAAGTGTGGCAAGGGCGGTCGTAGTATATGCAACCACCACGGCAGGTCACAACTCGAAGTTCGGTTTCCATGATGCGCATCACCCGCCCGACCATCTATGGAATCCGTTTTGGTCCATTATGTGTCGTCGAGCACCTTACGGCCTGTTCGGTAAATCGCCACCGGTGCCCACCACCGGTATTTGATGCGCACTTGAAGCGTTGCTGGCAGAGGGCGCCTAGCGAGAGGCTACCACCGGTAGCCAAATCATAGGTGTGATTGCGCAAAGTGGCCATCTAAGGGCAACAAATACAGATCAATTACCGGTTGGGGCTGGCATAATTTTGCGCAACCGTGCGCAGCCGTGCGCCACCGTGCGCAAGCCCGTGCGCACTCGTGCGCCACCGTGCGCCACGTTCCGTGCGCACTCGTCCGAGGATGCCAAATGTGCGTAAAACGAGGTGTACACCATACAGGTACCGGTAGCTATTTGTATGAATGGTTTGTGTATCACAATTCTGGCCCGAGACAAGCTCAGAAAGATTTCAATCTTGAACATGTGGCATCAGACTCAAGTTCACACGGGGTCTAGAAATGACATTCCGTACATAGCATAATGTGATGAAATCTTTCGATAACAATTTCGTTGTATGGAATGAGGTGTAGTGAATGATATACATCCAACTGCATGTCCTCAATATAATTCACGCAATGTCGCACACGCCCGGCGGACGTGAACAGTGACAGGCCCTTAACTGCAGACGGTGTCGATCATGTTTAGGTCGCACGTCGAGGATGAGATATCGTGATGTGGTCAATGGTCGGGATTAAAATGCGTGATATCACCTTCCTGCGTGAACGGTGATCTATAAGGAAGGCTGGAACCCATGGAAGGTACGCTGCACACGAATTATCATCTACCATACATGATATCAATCAGCAACTGATAACTGCGCGACTCCCCACAGCCTTGATCCGATCCAGGATGCATACGGGGCAGTATTCGCTTCAAAATAGGGGTCCTCACATATACGCACCGATACTTGCCACATTAGATGATCTGGGCATATCTGCATCTCTACATGGCTTGGCATAATGTCATAAGCAGGAGTCAGAGGAAAGTGGATCGAAGTGGGATAATTCTCTGCTGCGGCATGCGCGGGAATCAAATGGTGGCCGCCGGATAGCTGGCCAAATCACTCAGACCTGGAAACACACGACCCTCCTTGCGAAAGACCTTCGACTTGAAAGCACGTGGCACACGATACGTTGTGGCACATCAAGCTGGACGCTGCGCAGAACATCTCAGCCCGGGCAGCACGCTTTACTAAGTTCTTCGATTCAGTTCAGAGGAAATTATCTGGGTGAGTAAGGATAAGACGAGATTAAGGAGATTTCGCGCCCCCGGTGAACATAGCTCACCCCTCCCCGTTTTCGTCTCATCAGAATCTAACACAAGCCTATCTACCCCATGGACGGACAACGCCTTCCTTTCGACATATTGGCGGCCATCCTAGACATATCGCATCCTTCGACAATCGCAGCTTCCATGCGCACATGCAACGTACTCTACCGTCACGGTGCAAAGCCACTCCTCGATTGCGGTGCCGTCCTCACCATCCCCACGGACTTCGTCTCTTTTCTGGAATTCATGCGCGTAGACGAGGAAGTCAGGTTCAAGCATCTGCAAAGCCTCAAGATCGCTTCCTTTCCGACAGCCTCTGAGGAGGCCATGGACGCACTCCACAAACTGATCAAGCACCCCCTCTTCTCTGTCCATACCCTCATTCTCTGGGATGCCGAAGAAACGCTCAAGACCTCCGCGCTCTTCTACGAGACTGCCCGTGACGGCTCTCCCCAGATCCTCTCTACCTTCTCCGCCCTCCGCCACCTGACTGTCAAGGTCGGCGGCCGGCATACATCCGCTTTTATCCGCGCGCTTCGCGCCCCTCTCGAAACTGCGCACCTCAACCTCGACCCTCCTTCCGGCATATCTTTCACAGAGCCACTTGATTACATAGGAGGCGACATCGACCCCGTCACACTTTTGCGCGCCTGCGCGAGCTCGTTGCACACGATAACCGGGACGGGCTTCTTCACGATGTTTCCCGGTGACGACGAGGTGGTTCCCGCAGATGTGGTTTTCCCGCGTGTGCACACGCTCGACCTGACGTATTACCCATCGCTTATCGACAGTGGCGGTTTGATTGAAGAGGGCGCACTGCCCCACACGCGGCGGTACATGCGTGCGTTCCCGAACCTGAAACATCTCGCCCTCTCCATGATTCCAGAGATCTACGGCCCTGAGCGTCCGGGCATGGACGCATACTATGGTGACACCACGAGGCCTATTTGGCGTTTGCGCGAAGAGAATCAAAAGGAATTGCGTGCGCTACAGCAGTATGGCGAGGCATGGCGGGGGTTGGAGGAGGTGCGCGGGGGGATGAACGACTTATATGCGCTGGGGCTCAGCGCCTTGGAGGTACCACGGGTCGTCGTGGAGGGAGATGTGGACGCTTGGCCCCGCAAGTACATGCTCATGGAGGTGCTGAAGGACATGCGTCCGACGGCTCTAACAGCGACTTTTGTGGGTGGGTGGAAGACGTTCGGGCCGAATGGGATGCAAATAACGACATTGGAAGACCGGGAATGGTCCGTGAGGTTGGCCGAGGTCGAGCTAGCAGTGAAATTTCAATCTACGGAAGGGAACGAGGACGTTAGCGTCCTCTTCGTGAGTAGTATACTAGGCGAGGAAATACGAACCACAATGCTTACTATGCACCACAGGACCGTATCCTACGGGACTTCATCAAGACTCAAGTGACCAGGTTGGCTCTTACACTGGACTATAGGCACGTCAAGAACTCGCCTGTTGCGCGCTACCTCGAAAGCCTGGATCTGGAGGCGTGCGCCCAAAGATTTTCTCGCGCGATCCCTTCTCTGCAGCACGTCGTCGTAAGTATCCGCGATCGTTCTCAAAACCAATTGGGAGGTCGTTCAGATATGGAAGACTGTGAGGAAGCAGGATGGTGGGCCCGTTAAGTAGTGAATCGGTGAGGTGGATCGATATTTGGCAATTTCAATGGAAGACAACGGCGATGGGCGATAGGTAATTGGATAGTCGCATCTCCAAGACTCCTTTCGACCTTTTGTTGGAAAACGGAAAGTTTTCGCCCCTGCAAAGAAGGAACGCGCATACTTTCTTTTCCTCTGACGGTAGGCCGACTCGAAGTTGTTGAAGACCGTTTCTACCAAGTGATGCCGTCTTTGAAGTGTTCGAGACCGTGTCATTTTGATGCCCATACACTGTCGTGAACCTATCATGGGAGAAGGCACAGATATACATATATACCTCTGGAAAATCATAAGTATCTCTGGCGGAACGCGTGATGATGCGACCCGCTCGGCGCGCCCGGGCCGCCGGCTCACTGCCTCAGCTTCGAAGGGTCTAGACCTTAAACACGTGATTATCCGAAAGCCGCTAAGCGCCAACTGCCTTCAACAGGCCTACTTCAACTGCCAGTTCTCATTTCAAGGAGAGCAGCATTAGTTCCATATTATATACTCTATCTTGGACCTCCTCAAATGCTACATATGAAGCAAGGCTTGTATGTACTCATGAACAGGTCTATGGAACACCCAGTACGTCCGAGATTTCGATTCTGGGTTTCAAAGAAGGCGGCACGTCGAGCTAATGGGGACAGCGGCGCACGTTGCACCATCATTCGCGCGCTGGCGATCTAGTCCCATTACCAGGTCCATCTGCGTGCTAAAAGCAACGCAGACCGCCTTGAAGAGAGGTGTGCCCGCACAAGCCGCCTCTTCCGCTGACGAGCTCTCCGGCCGGCGGCCGGATACTGTGTGCATCACTCCTGGGAAGCCGCTTACACGGGCACTCCCATTCCCCTGGCGTCCTACATCCTCGTAGCCGCGATAACGAACGTTTTCACTGCTCGTGTCACCTCCATTCCTGACACAAGGCGAAACTTATTCCATCGGGGCGCGCCGAAGGGAGGGGGCGATAGACGCCCGTCTCCTCAGTCTGGACTATTCATTGTGCGAGGGACGGTCCCGAAGGGAGACAAACGCGAGGGGAACGGGGACTGATGAGGAGGAATAGAAGAACGTAGGACTCACAATAGCCCCTGGAGTGGGGTCCTGCACGTGAGTTTTGGGCGGTCGCCGCCGGACATGAGCGGCTGGAGCCCGACGAACCCGAAGTGCTGGGCTGCCGGGCGTCCCCGAGCTTCCCCGAAGAGCTGCAGGTGCCGGGTCATGGTGTCGGGGTGCCGCCAGGGATCGGGTAGTGGTCGTGGTCGGGCATGTCGGTGGAATAGATGGGGAGGGCGGCGACGGCGCCAGTGATGAGGCCCATTGAGGTGGTAGGCCTAGACGGGTCCTTGTCGAAGGTGGAGAATGCGTCCGGGTTAGCAAAGTATTTCTGCTTGAGAGTGGCATCTGCTAGGAGTGCGAGGAAACTATGAGGGTGGGTGCGAACAGACGATCGGGCTGAGGGTCGAACCGGGTGCGAGGTCGTCGGAGCTACAGGGTGTGCCGAGAATGGAGCTCTTGCGTATGCCGAAAGGCTAGGGCGGTGTAAATACGAAGTCCGGGGAAAGGGTTGCATGACGATCATGAGAGCGACTGTTGGACGATTGAAACAAGCCGCGAGAAGGTGCAAATATTGAGCTAGGATGGGGTAGGTCGGAGCGGAACTGGTAGATGCTAATGCTGCAGTCAAACAGTAATCAATGAACTTGTCGGCACACGGGCTGGTGAGCCACGGCGGAGCGGACGACTCACAAATGGGCTCGGAGTATATAGAGACGCATCTAAGCAGCGCGTACTACACACGACTATGCATTATTCCAATGTCCGAGAATCATCGCGAGTTGAGATGGAGCTGGGCACTTGCAGGCTTGAACAAGGGCGAATGGGAGAGGAGTGGAGCTGAGTGAGCGTAGGTACAGAGAGCCCTGATCGAGCGTACGCACGTCTGAACCGTCCAGTAGAAATACCGCCGACTGGATACCCCCAAGCCCGTCCAGATAGGCATCCAACCCCTAGTCGTGTGGCCGCACCGTGTGCTTGAGAAGAGTGTGCTGGAGACCAGGGATACGCTTCTGTCGTCGCCGCATTGAGTACTACGCGCGGATGCGGTCGCCGCTTGAGGACGGGGTGCTTTGGTAAGGTCTGAATTGTAAGATCCCCGACAGCCACCATACGGCGGATGTGCGACCGTTGACGCACGCCAGGCTCGTTGCTGTGATGGTATGCAGTCTTCCACGACGCATATTCTCTTCAACCCGTCGATATTGAGAGATGCCGTCTACAGCCATTCGCCGCTAAGCTTTTCGAGCTGGAGTATAAAGCGGGAGAGGCCAGGAGGGTGACGGGCCGAGATAGTCGCATAGCTTCCCTTCGTGCAGAGCTTTGAAGACGTAGGATTGATTAAAATTTGACAAAATGGAGAGGGAGGGGTCCACGGTGGCACTCGGGGAGTATGGAGCAGTCAAAACTCAAGAGGGCGCGAAGGAGAAGGAGAGAGCCTGTCAAAGCCTAGACCCCGCTGACCCTAACCCGGGATTATCCAAAACCGGCTGAGCCATGGCTCGACGTCAGCACTGCGGCTTGTCGTGTGTCCCTTCCTTACGATCACGGAGGCCGCATCTGATGCGCTCACCTACCGCAATGGCATAATGAGCAGCGAAGGCTGGCTTCTACTACCTTTACCGCTACTGAGAGCGTAGATGTGTCAAAGTGTACAATTAGTGGGGCGTGCAGGTCTCGAAGCAGTCAGATATTCAATTCTCGCGACCAGATCTAGAGTGTCTCAATAATACTAGTGAACTTAGCGTGACCTCAGCTTACGTATGCTCAGGTCCCCTCGTGGCTCATATATAGGTGTTGCAGCACGTTGTGTACGAAGTTATCAGATCCTAGCTTCCGACGCACATCACGAGCCGCGACCCGTCGACATTCATCCCCTCAGATCTATCGTACGTCATGCCAGATGTCTCGAATATCGACACTGATGGAAGGCAATACAGTACTTCTTTTCATCATGAACCACGGATGTATCGTCCCACTGGATATTTTCTCCGCAATCATGGCGCGATCTTCGGCCTCAGCCATTTCATCTCTCATGAAGACGTGTCATGCACTTTATGACGAAGGCCCTAGGCACCTCCTCCGAGTCCACGATGGACTTAAGCTCATTCATACAGAGCAAATGACCTCGATCGTTTCATTTATGTTCGCTGGAAATGGAACTCGGCTCGTCTTTCTCAAGAAGCTCATCGTGTTCGGCAGCTATTGTACCCCCAATAACTTCGATACATGGAAGCGCGACTTGACTCGGTTACTCTCCTCTCCAGCCCTCAACCTCGACGTACTAGAGCTATATGACATCGCTCCGCTCTTGTGGGTTGACGACGGCGTGTGTGTAGCCCTTCTGAAGCTCGCGCCAGTCAAGCACCTCCATCTTCGCATGATGAACATAGCATGCATTACTGCCATTCTTCAATCCATTCCACCCGGCCTCATTTCCCTGGGGGTATCTCCTCCAGAAGATGATGAAGATGGACCTCAGTTCTTGCAGAACATCGCAAAACATTCACAGACGTTGGAGGAACTCCGGTGGAATCTCGTTGGCGTCGCTCAGTATCCCGTTCTTCCAGAGGCGTTCGACCCGCCTTCCAACTCCCCGCTATCCCAGTTTCCACGGGTGCGAAAATTCGTGGCAGTCTGTAACGAATCGCAGCCAGACGCGTTGAAGACATCGGCGCTCACAGAGGCTTTCCCGAATCTCGCTATCCTTCACCTGGCCCCACCCTCAAACTTCTCAAACGACTTCTATGTGTTTGAGGATCTTATAGGCTCTCGGTCTGAAGAAGTCCGTGAACGCAACCAGCGTGAACAACTGGAAAGCGTTTCCACAAAGTGGGGCTCCCTAACTGAATGCTCCGGGGAGCTTGTCCATCTGTATTCCCTTGGGCTACTTTGTCACGTTGAGCAGCTGAAGGTTTGGAGCACAATATCCTGCGATGAAGAAATGTCCATGTTGCGGCAGGTGTGCGAAGATACCCATCCAAAACACCTATATATTCACTGCGTGGGACCTCTCCGCCTCCTGAAAGCCTTGTACGCGGCAATATCGGATGGGGCAGCACGTGGAACGCTCGACACGCTAGTTGTTGGATTCGACGGCGGCAAAGATGGGTTGTCCTCTGTACGTCCATGGACAATCTGTGACGTTCTTACGTACTCTTTTCTCACCCCGTTTTCCAGGAGGCTGTCTCTAACGCCCTCACCACCGTTCCCACATGCCTTCGGAAAGCTGACATTCTCTTCCGGCGCAGTGACCTCAGGTTCTGCGAGGAGTCGCTTCAGTCGGTACTAGTTAACATCATCTCCACCATTCCACTCCCTACCGAGGTGTCAGCCATAGAAGCTCAACCGTGGCTTCCATGATTGTAATACAAAACCCCACGAACCTGGTACATAG
>FTLJ01001213.1:0-53935 GCA_900155495.1 Porogramme epimiltina | reverse complement strand
CCCCCCTCCCCCTGCTCCACTCCACCCTTCCGAGCCGCGCCCTGGCCCTGATGGCGATGACGTCAAGGGCGCGGGGGCGCTGCACAGCTTGTGTGTACATGCGCGCGCGGGTGTGATATGTGTTGTGTCGCGTAGATAGATTAGACGCAGTCCCGCGTCGCCTGTCCATCTAGTATATACCTGCTGCGCGAAGTCGAAGTCGAAGTCGAGTCCGGAGTCTGCGAGCGAGTGTCGTCGAGGGAGGGTACATACGGTACGGTACATACGGATAGGAATATAGCGCAGGCGGGCACCGGGCTCGCTTCCTCCGATGTGTGTGTGGCGCGCGGTGGTTGGTTGACTTTGCGTGTACAAGTACTTACTTACTTGCCGATTATTACACCCACGCTTACGCCCTGTCTGCGACCTCACGCGCGCGCGACGAAGTCGTCGTAGCCAGCGACGGACGGCCGTGCATCTCTTCTTGAGACCAGAATAACCACTTATACAACCGCGGGGCCAGCTGCGCAGTACGGCATCTTCTTCAGAGAGCAGTTCGAGAAGTTCGCGCACGAATACATCGACGGGTGGCTGACAAGCTTACGTCCTTGCACGAACAAGTGCATGCCTCCAGGAAGGCTTCCTGAAACGCTGTCGTGCCTGATCTCCGCTTGTGTCCTCCGTGTCTTGTACGTCTTCGAGAACCTCCCGAACACTACCGCGGCCACGCGCATTCCCGCCAGTAGTCCAGCGTTCAAAACACAATATGATTTCCTGCTCGATGCCACGACTTAATGCTACACAGCGATGCGACTGCACTGCCTATCTTCCAATAGAAGTGACTACGAGCCCATTATTTCACGCATTCATGCTTCCTCAATCCTGCCAGTCCGCGATGCCCACGATCTGCAAGACTACCATCAAGAGAAGGTCCGGGGCGGGGAAGAGGAGCGGGCAGAGCTCAAAGCACATACTGGACTTGTAATGCGCCATCTCGACAATCAAGGTTCCGTGGGAGGCACGGCGTCCTTCTGGACCAAGAATATCGTGTCGTTTTCGGACAGTTCTTTGAGGCATTGAGCCACGCACGCCCTGTTAACGGAAGTCGTAGCAGAGGGGTGCTTGATGTATATGGTGCATGATTCCACGTAGTCTCCATGCTTCACAGTTATGTCATAACGGTTGGTGGGGATCGCTTCGCCAGTGGGTGAAGTGCGAATGAGGGTGGATGCATTACGGACGAAGAGTGTGCAATCGTCGCCGAGTCCGGAGTCAAATCTCTCCGGATGCTTAACGATGGGGACTTGGACGAAGAAGGCGTCCGCAACGGTAGTACTATCCTCGACCTTGGAGGCAATGCTTTGAAAGTGTATGTAGCGGGGAGTAATGGTCCTTTCGGCCATGCTCTGGTCGCAATCAGTTGGGGCTGCCTAGTGAGGAGTGCGGCTACCGGGATACGTACGTCGGGCGTTCTGGTGTGGAAGTGGGAGAGGGACGGTGATCATGACAGGGATAATATATACGAAGCAGATAATGATGGACTGATAACGCCGCTGCCCTCTGAATGTTTTGGGCTAGAACCTCGGTATAGTTCAGTGTCCAAGCTTGAACGTTTGAACCCCCAGACGCTCACGGTAGCCTGATGGTTTACCGATAACATGGCCGGACCGCACTGATCCGATGCCCACTCCCACAGCGTCTGTTGAAATTGAACTATTCCCACGGCCAGGAGCATGCCAAGCTCGCCGCTTTCAGCTTCTGCCGGTACGTGACGGTTGAGTGCAACACCCATCGGTCCCCTTCAACATCTCCACGTTGTTAGATACCACCATCCATGTTAACTATACCCGACTCACTACTGAAACATCCCGAACTCAAGCGGAGGGGTATTGTTCTTCGTCATGTCTTGAAAATAGCAAGTTTCTTCTCATCCCACGTCTCTCCATCCCTGCTTACCAGTCTCCTAACAGGGAAGTGTCTACGAAGACGATCACACTGGCTCTACCCCTCCAAAGAATGTCGTCAAGCTCATCAAGGAAGATTCTCAAGCAGAGCTTGACATCTACGACTATCTCCTCGCCGATATCAACAATCCAAGAAATCACACATTGCCTTGCGAGGTCGTCCGTGGCGATGTTCCGATTCTCATTATGCCTTATGCTCGTATATCCTCGTTTGAGTTGTGGAACTACTCTGATATCTATAACTGCATGTACCAAATTCTCGAGGTGAGCTCAGTATCGACGCCACATCAGCGGACTTTCACGCGGAGCTCGCGGACAGGGCCTCGAATACATGCACGATCGCCGTGTTGCCCACATGGTATGCATTTTTATCAGCTGGAACTCACCTCGCGTACTGCTCTGACGCGTTCACCGATCTGTTCCAGGACATTTTCCACGAAAACATTATCATGGTGAGTAGACGCAAGGTGTGGCAGTCACCCCGTCTAGTCCCCAGTCGCGTCTACTTCATCGACTTCGGCTGCTCGCTCCGCCTTCCGTTCGGACCTGGCATTCAGCCCGCGGTCAAGCTCCAGGACACGGTCTTTGAGCGGCCGCGGGAGGGCGCGACACACTTTGACCCGTACTCGTGGGACATGCTTCGCGTCGGGGATACATTCGATGCGTATCTGGATGTGAGTCACTTCTGTGCAATTTACTCGTGATGTCGATGACAGAGCGTGGTATACGGACCTCGCTGACCTTTTACCTAACTCAGATGTTGAAACGATACTATCCTCGACCGTGGCTCGCGTCATTGTTCACTCGGTGGGTTGTCGGAAAAGAACGGGAGGACTGTAAGGGGACGGTAGGAGTTTGCAGGTGCCGGCCAAGTGCGCGGGTTGCGCGTCGGGTGTTTCGTGTATTGTGGTGGGCGTTCTTGACAGAGCATGCGCTGGTGAGGGCGTTCCTGTGGGTGAAGGCGCGCTGTTTCCCCTCACCGAAGAGGCCGTAGGCACCATGCACAATCTAGCTAGTGCAGCAGGCTTGTGTCGGTTGCTTATCTGCCTCCGGGAACTCTTCACCACTGCGCCTCGGGCCGTTCGGCACTGCGGTCGACATGTAATCGTGGCGAAATATACACATGTTACGTGCCCATAGCGATGACACCACGCTTAGCGCATTCGCATTAACTTCTCAACCACTTCCTCCTCTATGCAATCTTGGATTAAGGTTCTCCGGTCTGGCACCCACAATGCAGAGCCAAACGCTAATCATTCACAGGGAGCTGATAGACCCCAGGCAGGTACGACTACTATGATGGTACATAACGAACACGTTCGCAGAATCAAACTTCAGGCGTTCGCTGGAGAAAAAGATCTTCGACTTTGAGGCCCTCGTCGATCTGCAGCAACCATCTCGTCAGCAGCTCGTTCCATTGTGCCACCATCAAGCCGGTACACCTACGATTGCAAGAATGAGCGCGACGGCCGCATGCAAATCCCCCTCTCTCTCCTCGCGCAACGCGTGCTGGTCGAGCAGCCTCGCGGTGACAACAGGCGCATATACACACCGCAGGCGCTGACCAGAGCCGTCCACCCCAGCCGGCTCCCGCTTGACGAACCCGGGGACCCACACGCTGCCATCAGTGACACAAAACGGGATCTTCGCCATCCTAGGAGAAGGATCGCGTCAAAACGAAATTGAGCATAGCAGTCACGTAGTAGGAACACACCGCGTAGCCGCGAGCATCGCAAGGGCCTGTCCGATGACGCGAGGTAAGTACGCGCACAGCTCGTCTCCCGCGCGCACCGCGTCGATGACGATCACGCGGCGTACGCCAAAGCTGTCCTGTGCCCCAGTAACGATCGTTTCAATGATATCTTCGTACCGACGCCCGTGTAAATCCACTAGTCCACAAATCAGTGATTCTGCAGGGTGAGCCACTAAAGGAGTGTAGGTATGGCTTACAACCCCAGCCCTTAACATGTTGGAAGACGGCGGATCCAGGGAGGGCACCCGGGAGTATGTGTAGGCGCTTCTGCGGGTTTTCAGGGTGCGCAAGGAACGTGTCGTTGTCGAGGGCGAACTGAGGAGCGGCGAGGGCTCGTTTGCGGTTGGAATTGTGGAGGGCAAAAATTGACATGGCCGCCGCCACGACCGTGTCGACAGCGGTGCCCACGCCGCTGTCGGTCTGAACGCATGTTCTGAGCAGACGAGTGTACGACAGAGAGTGAAGTACTCACGGTCATATTGACCAACGTGCTTACTTGCTCGATGTGTGCCCATAAGTCGGACATGATTTCGCCGACACCTGGGCAATCGTCATCTGAGAGATCCCTTGGCAGGTCCATTTGAAATGTTGCGGGAATAGGCTCAATGCCTACATGCTCGAGGAAATCCATGCTCCTCATATTGATGAACGACGTGACCTTGGGGACGGATCAATGTTGTAGCAAGAGAAAAGTCAAGACTCTGACAAGTATACTGACCTTGACTAGGTCGTCGGGCGGAGGGGATGGTGTTCTCTGGCTTATGTCCTCAAGCGGCTGGTGCTCGACATGGCGACCATTTGCAACTCCACCTGAGGGCGATTGATAAATCGTAGTCATCGCGCCCGAATTTGCGTGATTTGTGTCAAGCAGTCTACCAGCAAGCGTGGGGGATTGAGAAACAAAGTGGGACGAAAGCAGGATCTTTATACCCCCCTAAGCTACAGCGTTTCATGAATGCTGGGGGTGATGCTGCTCGTCTAGCTAAGGGGAGTTCAGGAGTCAGATAGGAGCAGCTATCAGAAAGGAGTCGGAGAGGCTCAGCTTGTACTTTTGCGTGCCTCAGATTGAAAGCGAAACGGATGCCTTGGGTGTTTGTTGCCCAGTGGAATTTGGGAAGCGCTCTTGCATGCGAACTCTGAAACCGAAGACTAAGCCCCAGACCGAGCTCCGCCAACAAACTCTGGTTCGGTTCCGTTCTTCCTCGATCTCTGGGGGTATGACGTCAGGGAAATGCCCCGTTTGGAATGCCTTCTGAGGGCGCTTAAACCCCCTCTACCCCTAAACATCTTCTGGCCTTGCTCCGCTCTCCGACGGGCACGCGTGCTGCTGAGTCGAGGCTTTCACTCCAGGCTTGAATGACAAGTCAACATAGAAGGCGGAAGGAATGAGTTGACGATGACTACGCCGATTTACATGGTTCGAATACGCGAGATGAAAACACAACACGCGCGCGCGACATGGCATGCGTGCCAACTTGAACAGGTGTAGGTGGTGCACCGCGTGCGCAATGGGGGCGGTCATAGTTGTTCGGTCCCCAAAGGTGCTCCGAGAGTTGTACTAGTGTCGAACGTACTCATGGATGCCTTTGTCTCCGTTCATCTTTGGGCGCGGGTTAGCTTCGGTAATCGACCGTAGCACCGGGGGCGAGAGCGGGACCACGCACCCAACACGCCATGAGGCCCACGACAGTCGCGAGCTCCTTGCGGCGCCTTGCCTCTTCGTCGCTTCGCGGGGGAATTGGACACCCTCCCAACATGTACTCTTCCAGAGTTCTCGTATACATGAACAACTCGCTGCTATCGTTCCCTGGGGCCACGTCGGACGAGGACCGCGCATACCAGGTGGGTCTCCACACCGCGTCCCACGGTGAGGGCGATTGGAACGTAGCCATCGGCGCGAGGAGCCCAAACGTGAACATTACGCCGTTTGTTACGCATACGCGCACCTCTCGGGCTCTATGGGAGAGGAGCGATGGTAAGTACGGCGTGGCGCGCGGCAGAACAGCGTAGAGATGAACACACCCGGTGCGCGCCATGAGTGCACGCGCAGCTACGAGCGCCGGGAGACGATAGGTCAAGTCTGAGTCCATCATCCCGCGAGGCGTGAGACAAACGATGAACGGAATGATATTCGGGTGCGAGGAGAGCGTGTCGAACACCTGTTCGTGTGGCCCGAGGAGCTTCTCTGGATATGGCGAGGTGAGTCTGTAACTCCCCAGTGCTGTATGAGTGAAGCTGGGACGCGCCTTTCAACTCTGGGTTACGATCGTGGTAGAAAGCAGCATAGGGAGCGCTAACGACGAGAGGGATGTCGTGGCCCCCGTTGGCGTGCGGTATGAGGATCGGCCTTTCCTCGGAGGAGATACATAAGTCTCGGACGAGGGTCACGTCCTTGTTGGGGTTTTGTGAGCAAAGGCGAACCATAGCCACTATCAGGCACTCGTCGACCACCCTTGGAAGATGTAACGAGATTCTCCGATCGCCCTGCAGTGGCAGAAAAAGTTGTCAAGTCAGTCAAATACGCGGAAGGAGATGAACTACTTACATAGGGCGATTTAAAACAGGTATTAGCCTGCTGATTGCGTCTGAAAAGCCTGAATGTCTCCGGGTCGTCGCAATAAGCTTCCCTAAGGGTGTGGAGCAGATTGTCGTCGATCCGTAAAGGAGGAAATTGAGGGCGAGGGAGTACACAATAGTAACCGACACGGACACCCATCGCCGTAAGATCGTCTTCTGTGTAGTCACAATCCTCCTCCTAGTATTATGTTCATGTCAGGGGATCCGAACTAAGATGCAGGACAAGGATTGAGAGCTGACGTACCTCGAAGTCGTCGGGTGCAGCCGAGAAAGCGATGATGATGGTACGCGATTTCTGCGTGCGTTGACGTGGAGAGACCCATAGAACCTGTCCTTCCTCGTGCTTGGGAGTGCTCGCGTCATCCACGCTGGGGACTAAAGTCGACATTGATAAGGTTGAGGGGCGAGTATGGCGGAGACACCCTTGGTCACGAGCTCGGCGTGGGAGGTAGTTGACCGAGAGATGAGAAAGGCCGGCGCAGCAGAAGCGACTTGGTTATACCTCCTCCCTTCCCCCTCCTAAATCGTAGGGGCCAGGCGAAGCCAGTGTCATCAGGGGATCCGAAACCAAGCTTGACGCGGACGACTCGGACAGGAGAGCGATGGACAGTGCTAAGGGGCAGCGGGCTGTGTCAACGGCTTTCTATCACGTGACCGCGATGAGCGGCGTCGCTGCAACTCCGAGTCTCTGAAGCTCGCCACAACGTCCGGGCTACCGCCGCGTTATCCGTGTTAGAATGTGACAGGGGACGTAAGTGTGCTGTTCCAAAACTGACCGTGTCCCAGCATTCTTGCGGCCTCAGATCCGACGTCAGAGCGGCAATATCTTCCGGCGATCGAAGCCGCGTTGCTCGGTTTTTGTACCCGGCGGGGTCGGTGAGTGGGCCTGTGCACGTACTAGACTGACTCCCTCAACTCACGTTGATGGATGCGCCAGTGTATCGCTATCAAGGGGCCGCCGCTCATAACGGAGACAATTGCAAGACGGGCGATGCTGGCCGTGAAAGCAGGTTCAATTGTCGTGTCGCGCTGTATGTATGTGTTCGTCGCTCCACAAACCCGACAGTATCCTGTCTAAAAGCATTTCGACGTCTCGTATTCGGTCAAAGGTATAGAAGTGTTGTGCAACGCCCACGTTCTAGACACTTTTGGATGAAGGCGCACCGGCTGAAACTCGCTTGCAGTCCTCTACGTCCATGTGCGCAGAGGGACCTTGCAGTTAGCTTAGGTAGCCCCAATGGCGTAACCTCCTCAATCCACGGCGAGATTGCATACAGTGTGAGACTCACATTACAGACCCCTAATCGCCGGAGGCTTAAGGAGCTTGTTAGGGCTTTGGAGTTTCCCCCCGGAGACATGAGCGCGACGCGGCTGCACGCCGCCGGACCGGGCTGTGCTTATAAGTACTACGGCATGATGTAACGCGTTTAATGGTAAGAGCCATTCCCCACACCCTGACACGCTTCAAGGCTCCTGGGTTAAAAACGGCTCGCTATCGTCCTCCGGTGCCCCTATTCTATCCCCCATCCCCATGGCCCCGAACCCTTCATTATTCGACCACGCGTACGTGTTACACATTACGCCGCAGCTGCTGCAATCACTGAAGATCAATCTTACAAACAGCGTGGTTTTCAACTATGCGGTTGCGGCGTCCACAGGTGAGTGCGCTACATGGCTCGTAAACAGTATGTTGATACACAGGTCTTGTAAAACAGTACTTCTGTGGTATGACTTTGCATTAACATTTGCGGCAGAAGTGCAGAGGATCTGGCGGCGCCGGTTTTCCGGTGCCACTATCATATACCTCATCATGCGTTATAGCATGCTCTTTCAAAGCGCTTTATTCGTTTTAAGCACAGTGCTCTGGCATTCCACTGATAAGGTGTGCGATTAGGACATTCTCCCCATTCACGTATGGTTTAATACTGATCTTGAGCGTCCAGGAATGTGCGATTATTCAAAATATCGTCACAACTCTAGACATAGTTGGATATCTCGGGTTCTCAATCTTCACAATCATTCGAGCGTGGGCAATATGGGATCGTGATTGGAGGCCACTTATCCTGGTCGCACCCCTTGCCCTCTTTAGACCTGTTATATATGCAGTAAGTCTATGGCGCCTCAAGGCAGCGGATGAGCTACTAAATTATGGGACGACATCGAGCGCAGGTTATGAATGTATCAGTTATTGTGGCTCAAGAAGGAGAGCCCTCTGGCTGCGTGGTGTATTCGACAAGTATGCCAGATAGAGAGTATAGGTTGTAGGTATTTTGTCCAGTTCCCTTTGTGAGAACTACTTACAAGTTTCCACCCAGGTGTGAGTATCCAGACTTCTTAAAGCGTCATAGTCACATTCTAGAATCTAATCTATGGTGACTCCTCGTCTACGTTGTATGTCCAGTATCCGTGATTTACATCCTGACCACAATTGTCTCGGACGTGGCCCTCATTACCTTGACCTGTATCAAAACGTTTTCAATACAACGGGATGCATTGAAGCATGGACTACGCACCCCACTCACAACACTACTTCTTGTAGACGGTGCGTGACCCTGGTAATTCGATACCGTATTTAGACTAGAATAACCTTGCAGGCACCACGTATTTCGTGTCAGCACTTTCGAAGTCCCTATCCTCTACAGCAGGCTCACGTTGATTCCACGGCCCTATAGCATCCTCTGTTTAACATTTGCTATGTGTATAGTCAACCTCACTAGGCCTGATTTCGTGAGTGATATACCTATCGATCGTCACAATGGTGTTTCAACCTGCCTTTGCACTCGCAGGGTTCTCCATTTGTCATCCTTGTCTGGTACAACACCCTTGGAAACGTGTAAATGGCCCCATTTTGTACCTATTCCACTTTGTCTGCTCTAACACAAATGCTTTCGACCCAGACTAGCCACAATGATAGTCTCCCGGTTCATGCTCAACTTGCGCGGGGTATACCTTGCGGACCGTTCATCGAGTTCTAATGCGACAACTTGCAATATCGCGGATATCGCTTTTGATGTCACCTCTCGCACCTCGTTCATTGTCGGGAACCTCGGAGCAACGCTATCTACTTCTGGCCTGCCGGCCCAAGACAACGTTATGGAGCGATCGTCTCCACTGACACAAAAGGGCGCATGCTTGACAGGCAGCGAACATGCCCAGCCTATATTTGTAGGAGTCGAAGACGAATGGGACGAGGAGCTAACGTTTACGGCCCTCCGTCCCTTCCAAGCAAGTATGGCAATGGCCGACTTTAGGCTGAGACGTGTACCGGGGTATATGGCTACTCCTCACGCATGGCTCACAAGCGAAACGACTGAGGTCAGTAGATTTCTTACCCGTCTAACCTTCAAACCAAATGACTTACGTATTTGCTAGTGAGACTGAGCTACGGAGTAGTAATAGACGTGACGGCCGATAAGGACGCACGTGTTTGGTACCGTAGTGCTAGCTTCTGCGACTATATGCGAATCGAAGTATAAGAAGGAACATGAAAGGAGCCTTGTTAACTACAGCGGCCTCACTCAGTGACGTTCGGCGTGGTTATTTTATAATACACCAGCGGCACGAGGTAGAGGTCACTGCAGCCAAGATGATCACTAGTAAGGAGTGTATCTGATGGGCATGTTTGACGGAACACTCTAAGACGGACCGCTGCATGCGCAGCTGTGCAGGTCTTTGTTCGACTGCCTCACCCCCAATTCCATGTGGGCGGCTTGCCCATAGTTCCTGAGAGGACTCGTGAGTTCGGACTGTCCATCCGATCTCGGGCGGCCAGAGATCGGTCGGCCAGTGCCGCAGCTCATTCAGCCTTTTAAAACTGATGATGTCTTGGTGAAGAGTCGATATATGCATGCGCTTGCATAATGATTACAATCTGGGTATACATCGTCGATCCAGTGAAGCAAAATCAGTCATCACTCTACTACGTCGCAGGGAGTCCTGTTGTCGAGTGTATTGTCTACTCTATCTAGCGTTGGGTCATAGAGACATAAGCAAGGAAGCTGCCGCGATAACAGACAGGCCGAGCGCAGCGCTGGCACCAAGCGTCGCCGCACCACTGGGGGACGTCGGCGACGTCGTTGCTCCACTGGATGAGCTCGAGCCGGACGAGCCGGACGAGCTCGAGGAGAAGCTGAGTTGCGTCGCGGCCGAATCGATGTGCTGCACTAGCGTTGCGTCGATGGCATTGCTCCCCGGGTTCGTCGTACCAAACGCCCAGATGATGTTCTCTGGAGTGAGGCTGCTGCTGTCCTTCTGCATTGGATGAAGAGCGCATCAGTACGTCATCCCGTTCCGCCCCTGGGGCATGATAAGTGAGGTAGGATTCTCACCGGGATCGTGAACGCGAACTGAGGCTTGGAGCCAGTCAGGGAGACAGCGGACATGTCGGTGGTGGCATTGCGCGGCGGGTTGCTGACCACGGTGGGCATGACCTCCGCAGAGGCCATGCGCTGCGAGAGCGTGATGGAGCCGTCTGAGTTGTTCCACATGATGACCATCGGGGTGTTCGCCATCTGCGTTCCGAAGCCCCTGTAGAAATACGTCGTCAGCGCCACCGCATACGATGCTCAAGTATGAAGCACCGACATTGCCATCCAGCCAAGCGGAGCCTTACCCTGGCTCTGGAGAGTGTCTGTTGGCGAAGGTATAAGCAACAGCAGCCGACTAGGCGAGACAGGCACCGACGTACAGTGCACATTCGATCCGTTCACAACTCCGTTGATGCACAAGTACGGCGTGCACACCTGGCCGCTAGGCATAGCGGCAGCTGCCGCCGCCGCGGTTGCGCTCGCGCTCGCGGTTGCTGAAGTCGACGATGACGAGCTAGAGTCTGGCGGCGGATAGTTGTATTGCTGTTACACACGCAGAGCGGTCAGTCTAGACAGTCAATAGATGCAGATCATAGGACTTACGCGAGCGTCGAGGGCGGCCGCAGCAGCCGCGAAGCCCAGAACAGCGAGTCCTAACACGGAGCGCATAGCAAACGGCGGGAGAGGAGGTCTAGAGGAGAAACAGGGGGTAGCGGGTTGGCTAGGAGGTGGGTCGACTCCCACCACGACCCTCCAGGACAGATTATATACCGACGTCTACTCGACGCTGTTCGGGCCCCGCCGGGCGCCCCGCCCGCCACCGCTCGCCCAATCCGAGTTCACTGTGCACCCCCGGTCTATCCATCTCGGGAGGAAGCGAGCTCGCCGGCTACAGCGGGGTGACACCACCACCCTTCATGCCCGATGTGGGGACTAACTGCGCGGTGATCCCGTCTCACAGGGGCGTCCCGCCCGCCATGGCGGTGTAGATAAGGCTTGTCATTGGAGGGCGGCGGAGCGCCCGCCACGGTGGCGAATTGTAGCACCTGTTCGCGCATGAATCTGATGAATACTAGGGAAGATTGGAACGGGAGAAGAGCCTCACTGTTGTCGTCACGCGAAAATACTTTGACAGTCGCAGCGGGACAATGATGACGGACGAGTAAGTCCGCGCTTATGACATGTTCGTTTGTCGAGATCATCTACAACACTTCAAGGTGGTCAGTCCACATTGTACTTGTACGAACTCGCCTCACTTGCCACTCACCATGCGTCTCGCCTCACAAACCGACCTGCCTCATACCATGCGGCTCTATCCACAAACGCCCCGAGACCACCGAAGGCGCAGATCTATGAACACCGCGCGGGAGCCACAACGCGTGCTAACCGTCGAAGCTCTTCCTCGGGATCAGAAAACGTTGTCTTTACGAAAGGACCCTGACAGGCGTCCCCGGAACGGGACGTACTTTTGGCTGCGCAAGGCCTCTATGAGCCCGCTCGCTCCCAGGGCCATCGATGCGCTCCCACGGAAATGTGGCTGCAGCGCCGGACTCGTCAAGTTCGAAACGTGCGTCGTGCACCGCGTCGTCCTGGAAATACGAGAGGCGAACGAGTAGAGTCAGTCGATTTTCGTCGGAGAGGTCTCTCCACCCCAAGCAAGTCGAGCGAGACTGCACGTACAGAGCGTTCTCCTCTTTGAGAGCAGCGCCGCGGAAGACCAATACCTACAAGATGAAACACTGTCAGCAAAAGCCGGTATCAGGGCCGTCCCGCCGCCGCGCATCTAACAGACGTGGGGCCTACCGATCCCGTTCATATGGTGCTACGCCGCCCATACGCTCCACTAGCGACGTCGGACCGGAGAAGTTGTGGCAGCCGCAGCCGCGGAGATACTTGCGCGTGTGGAGACTGGGGCACCTGAGCACGCCACAAGCCGTGCCGCCACGCGGACGGGTAGTTGGGCGTTGCGATAGAGGCCTGGACACGTTACGAGAAGAAAGATGATAATAAATATGCAGCGATGTGAGGTATGGATATAGGTATGTGGGGGTACAACACATTCAATCGAGGGGGGGCAGCGATGCACAAATCCTACTCCAACAGTCTATAAAATAGGTGTTAGGGCAGCGTGGTAACCAGGTGCATGATACTCACCCGTCCGGCTTCCGTTTTCTGACCATCTACTTCATTCTAGACCCGCTCTCACCCAACACCCCATACCTCCAACCCCACACACTCGAACTTGATGGTCTGCCCCTGGCGCGTGCCCGAAGAGCACAGCGGCTCGTTCTCAAACGTCGGACAACGCGCGGAGGACCCATCCATGAGCGTGTCATCGAGCCAAAGTCCGTAATGTCCGTCGCTACATGAATCGAAGACCGCGCGCACGTGAGCAGGTGCGCCCAGCGAATCAGAGACAGCGCATTTCCTGCACTCACCCGCCACCGAAGGAGATGTAGTCGGACTCGCAGAGCGCGACGTAGTCGTTCTTCCCCGTCCACTTGTACACCTTCACCGCATCAGGTCCGGACTTCTGCCACAAGAATCTAGGGAAGACGCGTTTTCCCCGTCAGGCTTATAACAAGCAGAAGGACGACAACACTCACGACTCGCCGCTACCATAGTATGCACCCTTGGACGGACGGATACCCTCGCCCATCCACGCGCCGAACACCGCGTCGCCCGCATCGCGCACGACAAGGAGCACGCCGCCTTTGAAGTCCTGGCAGCGCGCATACAGCGTGTTGAGCGAGATCCCGTGTTGGTCCAGGCTATACAGGAGCGACCACGCCTTGGGCAGACGAGCGAGCGCCGGGAAGAACGGTCGGATCTACGCCCACCACACACCCAGCTCAGCCCCCCGCACGCGCAGAGGAAGGAGACAAACACGCACCTTATCCGCGAGCTCGACGGTGAGCACGCCCGCAGTGACCTCCTTGCGCCCCGTCAGCCGCACGCTCCGCCGCTCGACCTGCGCCTTGTCGAACTCGAAGCCCTTGTCCCACTGCCGGTCGCCGGTGAAGCCAGGCGCGCCCGAGGGCGGCACGAACGCGTGCGACGCGAACGGCGTCCCGTGCGTGATCGCAGCGTCGAGCTGCGGCGCGGGCGCGGGCGCGCTCTCGAAGACGGTGGGCGCGCGCGAGTGCGGGGCGGACCGCGAGAACGTCGCGAAGCGCGAGGAGGCCGCCGAGGAGAACGCCGAGGCGGACGGCCCGGGGGCGTCGAAGTCGTCGCCGGGGACGGAGAAGAGGGACGAGGCGGGCGGCGTGGAGGGACCTGTGCGGGGTGCGCGGATGGTGGAGGAGAGGAGGGAGGAGACCCATCGGGAGGAGAGGTTGGAAGGTGTGAAGTAGGAAGATTGCGTCCGCTGGATCTCGGGGGTGGAGAGGCGGGTTGGAGAGGAAGGCGGGAGAGATGGGGAGCGCACGACCGGGGAGGTGGACGGGCGGCGGGGGTTCGTATGCGCGCGTTGTCTAGCGGGCCTCTCTGCGCTGTCCGAATCGTCTTGCAGAGGGTCAAAGTCGACGAGGAGGTCTTGAGAGCCCGATCCGGGTGCGGGGGGTGGTGCATGCTCCTCAGCAAGGCTGGTCGCGTGGGAGGCGGGAGAAACGGGGACCTGGGAGGGCTGGGGCGCAGACAGGGGATCGAAGTCGGCGAGATCATCCCCAAGCGGGGTTCCGGACGAACTTCGAGAGGAGGTGGATGCGGGAAGATGATTGCTGCTCGCACCTAGCCAGTAGAGGGGGTCGTCCTCGTGCTGGAGGAGCTCGTCCAAGACCTCGCGCCTCTTCTTCTCCGACGCAGCCTTCGCATCCTCCGTAAACTTGCCAAAGAAATCGGGGTGTGCAGAGGCGAAAGGGTCCGGCTCGTTGCCTAATCCCAGGGGATCCTCCGAGGCCGAAACGGAGACGAATGCCCCAAAGTCCGAATCCGAGGACTGATTGCGGACATGGGCAGCTCGGTCCTGGTAGCTTGCTGCTGGGTCTGGTGTCTGTGTAGGCGATGCGCGGGGCGTTGGGGGAGAGAAGAGCGAGGCGAAGATGTCCTCCTTGTCGTCCGTATGCCGCTGCTGCGCGGGCAAGGGAATAAGCGGGGCGATGGGCATCGGAGAGCGAGCGGTCGGCCCGTCCATCTCGCAAAAATGGCTCAGAACCGTGAAGAGGGTTAACGGCTGCAAGTCGTCAAGGTCATGAACAGCTTAGATCGTCGCATGGATGGAGCGTGGGCGGTGAACGTATGTGATCACAAAACACAAGTGCCGCATGCCGCCCGGTGATTCAATCCAATGGGTTGTAAGTGCGATGACGTAATATAAGCCCTCTTCAACCCAAGTCCAACTACTAGCATCCCCGTCTCAAGATTCTGAGAAAATTCTAATGCTTATACTACATGTGGTTACAGATTATAAACGTATGCGCTAATTTCACACTTCAAAGCCTACACTCGTCCCCGTTGAGCAGTGACTGGGCTCACTCCCCGCCTTGAGCGTCAGAGCACATCCGCCCCCTCCACGAGCCAGGACAATCCGCCGAGGCGCGCTTTGCTCCCGTGTTGCCGTCAACCGCCCCGGGTGGGATTGTTACGAGGGAGGTAAAAGCTCTCAGATATTCCACAGTGCCGCGTCTAGGATGTCAGCAGATGACCCGTCGGTCTCGAGGACTGCGAGCATCTCCATGTCACGATATGTCTCCGCCAAGTACTCTGCGGCACCTGAAAGGTCGGCGACCCTACAGCAAGCTGCATGGAGTCGGAGATACTTCCGGTTGGGTAGAGCCAAATGTCGAGACTGGCACCCAGGAGGGGCGGGATCTTGCGCGCCGCGATGGGCGAGGTCAACGTCATGGACTTTGAAGTGAACCTCGGGCGGAATGGATAGCCCCTTTCGCGTCCTCGCGTCCTCGAACTTCTTGGTAAGGCACGTACGGTACGTATTCTCCTGCGGAGGCGATGTCAAACGCGTAAGAGCTTGTGTCGAGGAAACCTAACCCACCTTTCCCTCTACTTCTTCTAGCCAGAAGTTCAGCTCGCCGAATAACTTATGGATGGTGAAGGAGAGGGTCATCAGGTTCTCGAGCCTGTTTATCTTCTCGTCCTTGAGGTCTAACTGGATATCATAGCGGAATAACTTCAGAATGCCCCAGAAGAATGTTGTTCCCTCCAACTATTCTCATGATGTCAGCTCGTACGCAGATACCAAAGCCGCGCCATAAAACTTCATGAATTCTAACGGACCTTGAAACCAAAAGTCTCCGCATCGCTGTCTTCTTTGATGTTGTTTATCGAAAACGGGATGATGTGGCAGCACTGCGTGGCAAGTATGGGCAGATCGCCCAGCCCGTCGAGCGCGTCTCGATACATCCCCCAGGAAACCACGTCTATGCAGCCAGTGACCATACAACAATGGCCATCTCTGACTAGCGCCTGCAGAGACGATAACTTCTGGTCATCATCATGAAATCCGAATACTGACAGTTGTGAAAGACCGAAACCTCAACAAACTGCTTACATACGCCTTGGTGTCTTCGGGAGTCAATGCAGGTTCGATATCTCGTCGGATGCGATTGATCACGGTGTCAAAGGAGGATCGCGATGGAGGGTCACTCGAGACCGGAGTGCCGCCTTGTACCCCTCTCACTAGACGCATTCACGCTGTCAATATGAAAGCAGGCAATAGAGACACGGAACTCACTTGGTCGGATGAGGTGATTGAGATAAAACTTGCCCAGCTCGCTTAATTTTATGTGGCTCGACGCTTCATTGGACTCCACGTTGCAACTCGCAATAGCCCTCTCCATGGCGCCGCGTGCTTCATGAGAAAAGAGGTCTGAGTGAATGAGCAAATACCCAACGATGCGCAGGGCGATGACATTGAGTCTTCTCTCTTTTCTATCTGCTTCGGTCCGCGAGCTTGCCAGTTTCTCAACCGCGACGACTTCAGCTGGGAGAATTAAAGTCTCGAAAAGGCTCCTGCAGTTTCCTTGGTCCTGTTCGTGGAAAACGTCCTGCGGAAGAGGATAACCGAAGGTAGGGGAAGAAGTAGACATAGTCGTCAAAGGGCCCCTGAGAGGGTAGGGCTGAGGCAACAAACAGCGTTGCAAAACGCAAACGCGACGCACCCGAGGATCGCGTCTCTGGACGATATCACGTGACGCGACTATTTGGGACCGGCTTTTCCCGGCCGTAGAGCCGGCCTGCAACCCAGGCCCATTCAACAACTTCAACGAGACCGCTTCAAGCCTGAGGCTACGATATACCTATTAGAACGTGCGGTCTTTCTTGTGAGTGGCTACCCATCGCCTCAACGATGGGCCGCACACTGTATCTAACCGTTGATTTTTCTCATCACAGATCGATATTCCCGCCACCCGCGGAATCATGTGTATGAAATGGGTGCGCTGGGGAACACCGCATCATACTCATTGTTGACTACTTGTACAACGTTCGGAAGAAACGCGTGAGCGCGCCCCGGGATCTCGTGGCTCTGACTCGGCATCCGATGATTGAAGTATTGACATCTGGGGGGCTTGCTATTTGCGGCGCCGCATCACATCTCCGAGATGCGCGTAGCGATTCCAGCTCTCCAGCCCTCTGATCAAGAACCTGGACTCCCCTTTCAAACCTCGGTCAGCGGCCAGACCAAAGGACTTCCGAATCAACTGCTCTCGCCCTCATACAACTCATGTGGCTTGCGCTGTGCCTGGTGACCACAGGGAGCGGGAGGCGATGAATGTGCGGACCCTCTCCGACCTCTCCGTTGACGGCACCCATCTTGATGGTGAGTGCATCGATTTTGGAGAGTTTCATGGTTCGTTTACTTACCGCTGCTATAGCCGTGCTGTTGGCCGTGCTTGCAGCGTGCACACGCCACGTGCGACTTGGCTGGACATTGGAGCCGAAATACCTTCCACCACGCGAAGGCCAGGTCAAAGTCTTGGAAGGCTGCGAAGCATTTCGCTCGTGGATCCCATTCACAACCATTAGTAAGAAACCCTTCTCTCTCGTCCAGTCCAGTCCTGACCATTGCTGTTTCCTTGAAACAGGCCTAATTGTTCATCAGGATGTCCGCACGCTCGTCCGGAAACTGCGAACGCCACGTCATCGAACATCCTATTCTTAGGTCTTAGTAGTTGCAGCGCTCAAGGGACAGGCCTAGGCACCTGGACAACCCAAACGCGACATCTCGGTATGGCGGTTTACACAGATGCTGATCTGTTATGTGCGCTTCACAGTCAGGCAAGGTCTATAAAAGAAAGTGCTCTTGAACCGCTGATTCCCCAGTTCGATACTCACATTCACTTCCATCGCAGTTCTTTTACGGCCCGGTGCCTTCTCATCCCTCGTACACTCTTCTCATTCTCATCATGCACTTCTCCACCGTCCTCCTTGCCCTCTCCGCCGTCGCTGTTGGCTTCGCCGCCCCTGCCCGTCGCTCGGCCGCTGCCGGTGGTACCTCTGGCAGTGGTGACGGTACGTCTGCCACTAAATTTGTGCGTTATACCTTTCACTGATACCAACGCTCTTCTTCTAGCTACCTTCTACAACCCGGCAGGTGGCTTCACCTCCTGTGGACAGACCCACCAGGACACGGATATGATTGTCGCCGTCGACCACGCCACGATCACCTCCTTCCCCGGCGCGACCGCGAACCCCAACGCGTGAGTGGCACGGCGCCCCGCCCACGTTTCATATCGCGCTCTCGAACTTGCTGACACGCCACCTCCTGCAGAAACCCGATGTGCGGCCGCTCGATGACGGTCACGGGCCCCGACGGCAAGAGCGTCACCGTCACTGTCGCAGACACCTGCGAGGGCTGCGCGCCGGGCGACGTCGACCTGACGCCCGTGGCGTTCCAGCAGCTCGCGTCCCTTGACGTGGGCCGCCTCCACGGCGTCACCTGGGTTCTCAACTAGACGGGGAGCCATGATGACTATGACTGTTCATGACCATGTACGCTTGTATGCACTGTGACGAATTATGATGGAGGTGAAAAAGACGTTGTGAAGTGTGTGCCGTCGGCCGTCCTGACCTCGCCTTTGCGTGAAAGACCAATCGGATGTCATTGGTCCTACTGTCCTTTAGTAGCCAACAAAAGGTGATCATGTAGCGCCATGCATCGCTAAGTTTATCACCGAGTGTCGGCCTTATGGTTCTCACCGGCATCTAATAGATGTGTATCTTTGTCAACGTCCCTTGCATCCCAGCATAGTCCTTGTATTTGGCTCAAGTCCCCCGAGGACAGACCGAATTTGTATCGTTATACTTACCTGGCGTTGACTATATGCACTCAGCTTGTATGCATTTATATCGCCTGTCTGCCCTTAACATTGTCAGGCTATATGCGCTCGCCATCTATTCTATCTAACCATATCAAACCATATCACCTTATGATAATCGCCGGAAGTTCACGGCGATTTGCCACCCACGCCGCCTATATCACCTACCAAGGATAAGTATACGACAATAATGGCTGAGCCCAAATTGCGCGCGAGTACATAAGTCCGCGACGACACTAGTCTATCGACGTGATACGTCCAGACCGCAAGCTCTCAACTCTCAAACTCCGAATGGATGCACCGTTTGTGTGCTTCTAAATTACCAACAGGAAACTCCCTCCTCCAACTCTTCCGAAGGAATTTCGCGCGCTTTTTGCACACCGCACACCGCAAGAAGTTTGTTTCACTTCCAAATCCAATTCATAACAGTGCGTAAGTCGTACATCATCATGAGCAGTCATAATCATCATGGCTTGTCCTCTCAAACGAGGGTCCAGCTGATGCCGTGGAGGCGACCCACGTCGAGCGACGCGAGCTGCTGGAACGCCGCAGGCGAGAGGTCGACGCTGCCCGGCGCGCAGCCAGGGCAGGTGTCGACGACCTGGACGTTCACGGTCTTGCCGTCGGGGCCGGTGACGACCATCTGGCGGCCGCACATCGGGTTCCTGTGATAGATGCGTGCAGAATGAGCACAAACGAAGATGGGAAGCGCGGAAGGACTACTCACGCGTTCGGGTTAGCGCCAGCACCTGGGAAGGAGGTGATGGTAGCGACATCCACAGCGACGATGAAGTCGCTGGCAGAGTTTTGCAGCCCGCAAGAACCGAGGCCAGGGGTGTAGAAGGTAGCTGTCCGGGAGACGGTCAGTCTGGAGGGCAGTGAAAGTCAACAGCGCCGGCCCGCCGAACGCACCATCACCACCAGACTTGCTCAGGGACTGGGCGTAGCCGAAGGTGACGGCGGAGAGGGCAGCAAGGACGACGGAGAAGCGCATGGTTAAAATGAGAAGAGAGCACGAAAGAGGTAAAGGCACCGGGCCGAAAGAGAACTGGAGTGGAAGCGAAGGTGAGTTGCAAACTGGAGAGCCGGTCCAGCCAGACGGCCTCCTTTTATACCTCGAGAACGCTCGTTGGTCGCGCTTGCTCATTGCCTAGCGGTACTGTGGCCGAAATGCCGAGGGCTGAGCAGCGATGTCGGATCTCTTGATCGCGATCTATCACGTCGGGACACAACTTGCGATCAACGTGTTGTGCATAGGTACCGGCTGGTCGGGGGGAATTAGCCTCCCGTGGCGGCTGTATCGTGATGGCTATGTTGTGACGTACTTCAGTGCCAATGTGTGCATAGACATACCGAAGACTCACAAGAGTAAGTACTAGTGGAAATGTCATGGGCCGGAGGGCGACAAGTTGCTGCGGCATCGTAGATTTGGACTACCCACCGTCTCCCTTTCCGGATCCCTTGGTCAAGGATAACATAACGCGTGGACAACGACGAACATAATGATGCTCGAGCGTCCAGAACAGCCCTACCAGGCCGCTGCCAGTGATATCAGGTTCATCTACGGCTTCGGGTCGGTCGCGGCGCAACGCCTGGTCTCAAAGCATCCGGTGTTTCACGTTTGGGCACCTTGACGGACTGATATGGAAGTGATTCGTAGAAAGGAGAACAGCGGTTTGAAGGTGCGGATCGGCCGGATAGTAGGTACGGCATCTATGTATAGGAGGTTTAGCCTCGTCCCCAGCCTATTTCAAGTGGTAGGAAATTCAAACTCAGTCGAAGGCCCGGGGTGAAGAAGGGTGAACAATTTACACTCCGCTCTAATTTTGGGCTGCTCGCTGACCAACTCGTCCTGGGTCTACTATCAGTCCGGGGGTTTTTCCGAATTCAGCTTTCGGAAAATCTCCCATTTCTCCTTCCACTGTCATGTCTGGCCCCCCGAAAAATCATCAGTGCTAACTATGGTTCTTGTGGTTCCATGAATCCGCTTTTTACCCTTAATTGTTGAGTGGCTGAGGAGCTACCATCGAAAAAGTGCGTGTACACCCTTTGATGGGCGTGATGGATCACGTGCCCAATGTCACTTCACTAGATCCCCGTTTGCGCGAGCATTCTACACAAGCGGTATGTGGATATGCTGAAGAAAATGTATGTTTACAGTGGTTTGGAGACTTCCGATAGCGTCGTGGTTGAGGTAGGGCAGGGGGAGCAAGATTTTCTGAAGGCGGCACCCCTCGCTTAGCAAAAACGGAAGAACTACCTTTACGTATGAGCGGGAGCGTTTCGAGAACGAAAATATTCACTGTTCCCTTGCATCCCAACATTAAATTATGAAACTTGGAACAGATATGAATGCATGCTGTGGCCACACATGGAGCAAGTTATGTGGCGAAAGGAGTACATGTGCGCGCGCTATGAGCTTTCGGAAAATTAATCGGAAAAACCGGCGGACTGATAGTATGGGACTGATCCCGACTTTCGAGTCTCATCTGCTGTGTCGAACCGTTATTCATGAACCTCACCGGCGGTTCTCGAGACTCTACATGGACAACATCGCCTAGTGGTGTGATCTCGCCCTACAACGGGCTACGTCGATTAGTCTCCCAAGATCTCCGCTGACGTCATCGACGGCCATACCAGGAGCATAGGTACGCTCGAGGTTGGTGCGGGGAGGTTTAAAGCTTATTTCAAGGGCAGCATTATCGGAATAGGTGCGCTCTGCCCCGTATTTTCCCGTAATTACTCCATCTGATGAGAAGAACTTATGAACTCATCACTAATTGAAGTTCTAGTACCCTCATATGTAGCAATGCCAAGGCCATGTTCGAATTTCCCATCTTGACCAGCTCCGGATTAACAGCGAAACTGGCCCTTTCGAAAGCGGTGGTACGGGCTCTGCGTCGTCGTTATGAAAGATGACAAAGCCAGTAGGACACTATCTCGCCCCCAAGGCCTACCTCCATGTTTGGCGTTGAGTCCGTGGATCTCGCAGAAATTGGGCTATTCGCCGAGGACGACCCCGGGTCGCTCGTCTTCTGCTCCCAGGGCAAGATGGTTGGCGGAATTCACTCTAATAGGATAGCGAATGGTAGAAACAGTCACATCACGTACGCATTGCCCGTTTCGTGAGCTATCGAGCAGCTCAATGTCCGGTACCCGCACGCCGATGACGACTACGATCGCTTCTGAACACATATCCCCCCCGTGTCTGTGGTCTATTTTATGTTTGTCCTTAGCCGATATGTCTTTGAATGATCTGGGCATTAGTGGAACGAGTTAGTAAACGGTGTCCGGATGCCCAACGACCCAAGGCTGATTACGACACAGTAATAAAGAGAGGCAGCGCGCCTCAAGCCTTTTGACGTACTCTGAGGGCCCAGAGTATGTCGGGCTTTGCGACTACGAGGAAGGACTTACTATTTACTCGATTATTTCCAGGACACGCAGCTTCCCTGATTCCTGCATTCGTGGCAGCATCTTCCGTACAACGCTCGCATATCCATCGGCGGCAATCGTACGAACGCGTAGTACGCGCTCAACGTAGCAACTAGGCCATTCGATGTAGTCATTAGAATCGCTCCTCACGTCCGCGTCCACGATGCAGGTGAGACTCTCGAGGGCACGAATATCCGCTATGGCATCATCGAGGGCTGCCCACGAGGGCAGCGCTTCGAATCTCGCAGCCACCCGGGCATCCCACTCTCCTGAGTGCATGAACGTGATTGTGATCTTGCGGAGGGAGGGAGGCGCCGACTCGCGGATAATTTTTGCGTTGACTTCGAACATATCGTCACAGAAAGTCGGTCCTTCCCATAGTGCTCCGTTTATGAATTGAAGACCGCATGTGACAACCTTCAGCTTGAGGACCGAAAGGGATGTACAGCAGCGCAGATGCAGTTCGCGCCACATTAGAGGGACACCTACGGGTAGTTCCGGCGCTATTTATTAGCGAGCTTTCGGCGATGTAGAGGGGTGTTGAGGACTCACTTGGTCGGGTTGCATCCAGTGTAAGAATGGTAGGCGTGACGTCAATGGTGAGCTCCCGAATAGTATTACTGCAGAGGGCGAAAACGCCGTCCAAGAGGCATTGATGAGGTAAGTTTGACAAGCTGAGACCGAGGGTGTTGAGATCCCAGGTGGGGTGAGAATGGTAGAACAGCTGGAGGAAACCGTGGAAAGGATCCAGCCTAGTGGTACTCGGAGTCGTGAAAATTGAGCTAAGGAGTAGTCCGCGAATCCGGAGGGAGGATGCGAGACAGGTGAATGCAGGTAGAGAAATATCCGAAGGATTCCAATCGCAGCGGAGTGCTTCGACTTCCAAGTTATTGATATCCGTGAAGAAGGAGAGGAGAAGGTAGATCGGGGTAAAGTTGAAGTGAGCGGTGGAACAATCCAGAATGGATAGTGTATCGAGGGATAGTCGATTTGATGGTGTGAATAAGGACGGAAGTTCGAAGGAGGATGAAACGCTCAGAGAAGCTCCTCGCAGCACGATGTGTCGCAGACTGGTCAAACAACCTATGAGCCTGCCAATTTCCTCTACCATCAGTGCTGGCTCTTGATGCGCCCGGGTACCGGTGTCAAGGAATCGGATACATCTCTCGCAAACAGGCCGAATGATACAGGTTCGAATATACGGGGTAGCGTCTGGAGAGGAAGCCGCCCATGTTAAAAATGGTTGCAATGTTGAAAATTTCCCCTGGAGACAAGTAACAACGTCGAAGAGATGAAAGCGAGATGCAGGGAGCCACGCATGGCACACAAGAGAACAACACTTGAGAGTGTTAAAGTCATCGTGAAGGTAGTCGATAATGATGTCCACGATTTCACCGCAGAATCTGATGATGTCTTGACGATTGGTCATGTCTGGTACTTTAGATGAAGCTTGCCTGGGTTCCCTAAATCTCGAACTGGCTCACCAAGCTGCTTTTTCACAAACAGCGAAGTTCTGAACCGCTCACCTGAGAATGTGTGACAGAGACACGAGATTAAGGGCGGCCTACACCTCCGAGTGGTAAGGTGGAAGAGCTTCAGACGACAACAGTCCTCAAACTGGAGCGATGAGTTACCGACTGAGAAGGCCCGCAGTGCGTCCGCAGCTTACATCAAAGTTACTCAAACCGTGGGAAAGGTGGAAGATAATCCCCACTGCTCAGGCCGACCCGTGCGCCGAAAGCCACGCGTATGGGCGCCATGTTTAAGTGTTTGACCAAAACTCCTTAGCAAGTCCACCGCAAGCGCAACAGTGGTCAGCTACACCCTGCGTACCCTAAGATGCACACAACACACAGGCTATGTTTCACTTCCATCATAATTCGTAACAGTGCGTATGTACATCGTCATGAACAGTCATAATCATCATGCGCTCTCTCCTCAGATGAGGGTCCAGCTGATGCCATGGAGGCGGCCGACGTCCAGCGACGCGAGCTGCTGGAACGCAGTCGGCGTCAGGTCGACGCTGCCAGGCGCACATCCGGGGCAGGTATCCACAACGGTGACAGTAACCGTCTTGCCGTCGGGGCCAGTCACCACCATTTGGCGGCCGCACATCGGGTTCCTATAACAGTGCACATGATGAGCACAAACAAATACGAAAAAAGTGTCAGGTCACGTACGCGTTGGGGTTGGCTCCAGCACCAGGGAAGGAGGTGATGGTAGCAACATCAACAGCGACAATGAAGTCGGCGTCAGTGTTCTGGAACCCACAGGAGCCAAGGCCGGCGGTATAGAAGGTAGCTGACAGTAGCAATAGCACATTAGCTGTAGACAGAGGCGTAGCCAAGAATATGCACGGACCATCACCACCAGACAAGCTGAGGGACTGGGCGTAACCGAAGGTGACGGCGGAGAGGGTGGCGAGGACGACGGAGAAACGCATGTTGAAAATGATAAGAGAGTACGGGAGGAGTGGAGGCACCGGGCCGAAAGAGAATTGGGATGGAAGTGAAGGTGAGTTACAAACTGAGGAATCTGACATGCTGAAGGGGCCTCTTTTATACTTTCAGCGCGGCCCAGACGCGCATACCGGTCGCCCGGTGGTCTCCCGATCAGTGTGCACTTTCCAGCCGGAGGCAGCGCAGCGCTCTACACCGCTGCGGACATCAACATGGCTCGTGATCGCGCCGGTCCGGGATTGATGGCGAGTTCAATGATGAGGGCCTCGGCCGCGTAAAGGCCCCACCTTCCTCGTCGTAGATTTGTGAAGGGGCTTCAAAAACCAGGATGCTCCTTAGACGGCGTGCTTTGACTAGATGTGAACGATGCCAAAGCATCTGAGGGAGTGGAATGTAGCTTTCTGAGGACGTCAGAGGAGACAACGTATGAGAGTCTGCGGAAGGCTTTGCCAATAGCAACACAAGGCGATGGGGTGTACCTCATACTCTACGATCACGCGTTACAGTGTCAGGCCCACGAGCCCCCCGAGTCCCGACGTGTCGCGGCATGACGCCTGGGCTATATTGTTGAGTTCCCAAGGTGATGGCGGATGCGGACAAATCGCTCACCAAATATGCCGTCAAGCTAGTTACTATCCAGCTCTTAGTATGCTCTGAATCATTCAGGCCTTCGTATGGCGGTATGTGGTAGGCTTGTTCCTAAGGCATGGCGACGCTAACAGCATGTGTGGATAATCATCACTGAGAAATCGCAGGGATGGTGCGCAAGCGGCACTAGGGATATGTTACACCGAAACAGAGCCGGCATCTGGTGAGTTGTGATGATCATTTGAGCTGGGGGATATAGGTCCCGTCATGATGAGGTGTACCCGGTGGGGAAACCGCATCTATCAACATGCACAGCGTCAATCATACAGCGTAAAAGAGTATAAACCGGTTGGGGTTGAAGCAAAGTAAGACACAAAACTCGCCGAAGAGTATAGGAAGGAGGCGTACTTTGTCGATTTAGGAGACGCATCGTAGCCTGTCTCATCATGGTCCTCCGAGTCGCCGCTTGATCGCAACAACGCTTCGACACGTGGCGGTTGCGGAGGGCGCTTGTGTGAATGCACGTGCATCTCACGTGAGCGTTCCTCCTTGGGACTTCGCCGTGGCGTCTCTGCGTATCGGACTGCCTTACACCTCGGACCATCCCACCGCCTATTCCTCATTATCGCCACCTCTCTCAGCTGTGCTGCACACAGTGGCGCATCCACCAACTAACATTATACCGCCTGCCGAGCAGAAGAGATCGGCTTAGGAGTGCAGGGATCAGGGAGCGTCGATGGTCTTGGTCTTCTCCATCAGCTGGTACGTTTTCGCCTTGTGGTTTTTCCCTTTGCACTGGTCTTTCGGTCTCCTATAACTTCTTGTCATTCATTTCCGTTGAAACTATATGCTTCGAGGGACTTGACTGTATACATTTCTCTCTTCACTTCGGCGAGCGGCACCTTCCACCGACTCACGCCCTTCTTGACGAGTTTCGTGCGTGCACTGTTCGCGGGACTGCCGTTCTTACGAAAACTTTCCTTCATTTATATGTTAGAGCTTTTAGAGCTCGCTTATGACTGCTGTACAATGACAAACCACTAACATTTGCGTTCAGTGATGGATTTTATTGATGTAGACATGATCACTGGGCACTCCTCCGCCCAAAAGAAAGCGGGAGGTTCGCGACCACACACACGTCCCCGACGTCATCTACCTGAAGGAGATGTCATAGAATTGACCGATTCCGAGACAGAAGGCATGCGCGCTGGACCGTCGAAGCCTCGAGCACCTCATCCTCCTCGTGCCTCCAGTTCATCCAGGCAACACAAAGGGAAGAAGTCGGTAAAAAGCGCAGCGCCCGTACGTGTACCCGATGCTCCTCTCAACCCACGTCCACGTTCTCGGTCACCTTTGTTCTTACCCGACCTCTCGGACGGTGACCTCCGGGACTACTCCTTTCCTGAACCCCCTCCGGAACCCATTCCTATGCTTGCTCCGGTAGACCTTCCTGTTGTTCCCGAGCAGCCCGAGCCGGATCCTCTTCGTCTTCCTCCAGACGCTCCTGCACCGGAAGACGAAATTCCAGTCGATGCCTACGTCGCTCAGGTGCTCGAGATCATCCCCGATGTACTTCCAACACACATCCTCTCGCTCATCGAGGAACACTATCCACAATACAAGGAAAAGGTTGTCGAACCGGTCCTACACTCTCTTTTCGAGAACCCAGACTATCCGAAGGCGGATGCCAATAGGAAGGGTAAGCGCAAGCGCGACGATGCAGAGCCGCAAGTGGGACGGGCGGTCCGGCCGAAGATCGACTACGGGGACAAGAATCGCGGGCACGCCGGTACCCCATTCTATGGCGAGCTTGCCGTGGTGAGTGGCTCGCATTTGCGGATAGTATCGTCTGCTCAAAGACGTCCCGTTTGCACAGATGCAACTTGAATCCGACTTTCCCGAGGTGCCTACGGCGCATATCCGAGCGGTGATGACAGTCAACAATTCGCTCTATGCGCCAGCGTACCTCGCTCTGCGTGTGCAGCAGAGGACTGTGCCCCTTCCGTATAGACCGCTCGCACGCGCGCGTTCGAAGGGCAAGGGCAAACGCGTACAACGACGGGACGAGGAGCTCGAGGCGGAGATCCGATGGGTTCAGGAGACGTTGGAGGAGGAAGAGGTGCAGCACGCGACGCAGGTTGCAGAGGCTGAGGCGGAAGAGGAGGAGGGCGGTATCGAGTGCGGCTGCTGCTTCACGGACTATCCCTTCGTAAGTGTCCCGGCTCGCCACCTCACGTTTCACCCCTCACTCGTTTCACCGACCCATAGGACAAGATGGTGCAGTGCCCCGAGGCTCATCTGTTCTGTATGACGTGCATGACGTCGTATGCCGAAACAAAGCTGGGGGAGCACGACATGCGCATCGTGTGCATGGACCAGTCCGGATGCAAGCTGCCATTCCCCGAGTCGGAACTACGCCGGATCCTGACGCCGAAGCTGCTCGAGCTGTACGACCGCGTGAAACAGCGGAAAGAGATCGAGGCCGCAGGACTCGAGGGCCTAGAGGAGTGCCCGTTTTGCGACTACAAGGTCGTGAACGAGAACGATCAAGAGCGCCTGTTCCGGTGCGAGAACGAAGCGTGCGGCGCGGTGACGTGCCGACAGTGCAAGAAGCTGGTGAGTGTCGAGAACCATCGCGCGTGAGGATTCTACCAGTGGCCCGGCCCTGTCCGGGCGTGTATTGGGTTCCGTCGCGCGTCTTCCCTGCTTGCTGTCCGCGCTCAGCCCCAGTGGTGGCACCTGCGTTCTTTCATGGAAGGAAAGCTGACGGTATCTTCCTTTGTGGCCGTCCGCGATAGGATCACTTGCCAAAGAGCTGTCAAGGTGCGTCGGTCTGACCGGGTGGCGCGCGGCTGTGCGAGGAGTAGCATGTCGCTGATCCGCCGTTCGAGTAGAAGTCGAAGACGACAAGAAGCTCGATGCCCGACACGCGATCGAAGAAGCAATGAGTGCGCCGTTGTTCCTGTCAGCTTGTGGCCCGTTTTGACCGATGCTGACTCCCGGGCCATCCACCACAGCTCGCGCCCTGATGCGGAACTGCCCGAAGTGCAAGAAAGGTGTGTACGCTGCCTCTTCACCTCAATTCGGTCCGGTCACAAGCGGCCTTACTCATTGATTTTCTCCAGCTTTCGTCAAGGAGATGGGAGTAAGTCGGTCTCACACCTCGCTTCTCTTCTCATCGTCATGTTCACCGTCCGTTCATGCAGTGTAACAAGATGACATGCCCTAATTGTCACACCCTCTCGTGTTACATATGCCGCAAAATCATCAACGGATACGAGCACTTCTCACATGTGAGCGCCGGGCCGCTTTCCGATGTGTTCCACTTTCAAGTTGGAGCTGACAAACTTCTCGTCGGCAGCCGCCCCCTTACAACGGGAAAGCAGACCCGAAGAAATGTATACTCTGGGATACGTCTGTAGAAGGACGCCACAGCGACGAGGTTAGCTTGCATTGGAGAAAGCTCCACCTTTCACCAACGGCAATGCTAACATTGGTCACTATAGGTGACCGCAGCAGCCAAGAAGGCGATGGAGGAATACAAGCGCGCGCACCCCGATGTTGACGACAAGGACCTCGAAGTGGACCTCCCTCCCCCCGTGGCAGGCCCTTCGCGCGCACTTCACCCCGGACTCGCCGCTCAGCGCGTCCAAGTTCAACACGTGAACGTCGACATGCATGCGGCGCTTCACAACGCCGAAGCTGCTCAACGCATGCTGAACGCGCGTCTTGAGGCAGCGCGGCCGGCCGTGGCGGCGGCGCGACACGGCGGTGCCCTCCCCGCCCGGCGCCGGTTGGCACACCTCGAGGAGGAAGTCGCGCAATGGCGCGCGGATCTGCACGCCGCCTTTCAGGCGCCTGCGGCCCTCCCCGCGCCCGCGGTCGTCCCAGTTCCCGCCCCCCCGCCACAAGTACAAGCACGCGCGCCGCGTGGTGGCGTCGTGCACCACCACCACTATCACCACCACCACCGCGCACCCTTGCCCGGGGACGGCGCCGCCCCCGTTTTCAACGTCCAGCTACACATCAACCCCGCAGCCCAGGCAGCCGTTGGGGCTGCCCCAGCGCCGCCGCCGCCGCCGCCGCCGGCCCCGATCCCGATCCCGCCCCATCGCGCCCGTGCACGTCGCCGAGCGGCCGCTCCTGCCGTCCCCGCTCCTCGTCTCCCCGCTCCCGCTCGGAGGCGGGCATAGGCCGCGGCGCGGCGGGCTGGTGAAAACGAGCGAGGCGCACGTGCATCGCGCGGCCTCGGGGGCCTTCTCGGGGAGCGTGGGTGAGCGTAGGCGGGGTCGGTGGCGGCGTTCCCGGTGGGCGCTTGGCCGAGGCTACCCGTCGCCTTGCTCGACGAGTTGTGTAGGGGGCCGTCGAGATGACGACCTGTGTACGAAGGCCTCGCTCCCGGGCCCCGGGGAGCGGAGACGGACGCCATGGGCGAGATTTCCATCGGAAGCGCGGGCTTGGCTTTTTGGGCCCGGTGCTTGGGGTCCCGGTTTACGCCTTCAGCCTACACACACACAAGCCGACACGTCCCCACCACACGGACTTCTATTGCTCCTCTAGCGTTACCAAGCTCGATATTCTACAGCCAAACCAACAAGGGAACATAAGCACATTATCACCTTCTTAATGATTTGTATCATCTGTCCAATTCAAATGAACTGGTTGTAGTGACAGACGCGGTCGCCGTTTGACCTTTGCTAGGACGTTTGCGCCACAGATCTTGATCAAGCACGATGTTCGACCTTGCTCTTGGAGCTGGTACTTACTACCAAGAGCAACACTTGGCCGAGACTGCGGGCCCGGCGGCGCGCACGTCGTCTATATTGCACATTGCTGCCCCGCCTTCGACTTAGCATCACGTCGATCTCTTGATTTCCATCCGAGGCGGGCGGATTCGCGCGCTGATGGCAGGCGACTTTGCGATTCGACGAGGACGCATTGGCTGCGCGGCGTCGACGTCGAGACGCAACGCGATTCGCCGGGGGCGCAGGGCGGGGGCGCAAAGAGGAAGAGGCGGCGCAGCGCCGGGCACGGGCGGATGTGGCTAGAAGATCGCGTTATTTCTCCACAGGAGAGAGACGACAGCCACGACCACACTCCGCGCGCGGGCCAAGATCATGACGAGACGATGCCAAGGAGGCGAGAGGGGGCTTTCTGTGTTTGTGTCCGCGAGCAGGGGCAGCAACCATCTCCGCTGGGGAGCCTAAAGCATACACGCCCTCGCAGGGCGTGTGGAGGTGACCGTGATTGGCGGCGGAGGGAGGAGGAACATAATATTAATTGCTGCTGCGTGGGCGCAAGACGTGTTGTATTCGCGTTTGTGCCTGCGCGAGGCCCGCCCTATGGCGACGGCATTCACGCTGGCGGCGTAGAACAATCCACACAAAGAGAGACTGAAAGGGGCGGGGGCTTGGCCGCAGTAGGCGGGGGGCGGGGAGGCTTGGGAGGAGCAACGGCACGGCGGAGGCAGTCGAGGAAAAACACGATCGACCCGAGGCGTCGTCCCGATATGGGGCTAGAGACGCCCGAAAGCGGTGCTGGGGCTTATCGTCGTCCACGTCGCTGCGGGCGCTGCCTCCGTCCCGTGCTCATCACCTCCATCTCCGCACCTGCGTCCTGCGCGATCTCTGCAGGAGCCCGCCTTGCTTTGTATGAAACGCGGCTTTCTCGCCCATGTGAGGCGGTATCAACCCCCCGGGAGAAGTCGATGGCTTGAAACGTCCGCTCCACCACATCCGTACGCGTCGTCGGGCGGGCCCAGAATCAGCCTTGGCCCCCGCGTCCATTGGCCGTCGGCCACGCTTGGCGGCCTCGCACCGTTTGTCGCTGTCCGCGTTCTGACCCCGCGAGCTCGAGGGCTCCGCATTAGCCGGTCGCCTGTGCGCGCATCGTCGCGCCCTCCGCACGATCGTTGACATATATATCCCCGCGCGGGCTCGGGTACACGCCTCTGCCCGTGGAGCGCTGTGCGTCCCGCTTTCGCCTGCCTGGTGCTCGTTCTTGTCTCCCCACATCGCTTCTTCTTTGACTTCTGGGCTTGGTCGCGGCACGGTCTGCTCCTATCGCATCTTCCTTCCTCCCTAAATCTCGCTCTTGGCTTTCGTCGGTCGCCTCAGTTATCTCTTTGTCACCCGTCGTCCTCCGAAGTGCCACACCCCGTCGTCTCTCCTTTTCTCTCTCTCTCCCTCTCTCTCTGTCGCATTCCGTACCTAGCTGCACGCCGCCCATACACTCTTTTTGAAGTCGAGGTTGAACCCGGTTGGCGACATGGATTACTACACCAACAACAACTCCTACCAGACGCAGCAGACGTACAACGTCAACCTCCCCGGGCGCCAGCCTGAGCCCGAACCTGCTGAGCAGGTCGAGGTCAGCGGCCTCGCGCGTCGCATCCATGGGTGGAGCTGGCAGGCCGTACGTGGCTCCTGAGTCCCCCCCCCTGACCGGCCCGGACTGATCCTGGCTTCCAGTTCCCCATCGGAATGGGTACCGGAGCGGTCTACGTGACGCTGTCCGGCCTGAAGGAGCACTCGGCGACGCTCACCCACGTCGAGACTTTCTTCTTCTTCTTGAACATGGCCCTGTTCATTCTGAACACGACGACGCTGCTCCTGCAGCTGTTCCGTGGGTTCCCGCTCCCCAATGTGGCACATTCATCCCTCTAACCGCCGCTTCCAGTGTACCCGAAGCAATGGCTTCGCCTCATCAAGGACCCTGTGAAGGGCATCTTCGTCCCCCTCGTCGTTCTTTCCTTCGCCACGATCATCATCGGTACCGTGAAGTATGCCGTGCCCTCGGGGCACGTCCACCCGTTCTTCGTATACGACCTATTCTGGTAAGTGGCCATCGGTAGTATCGCAGTACGGCCCGAGGGCGACTTACCACCGATTTCCCCGCCATTCAGGGTCTACATCGTCTTCGCGCTGCTCGTGTGCTTCCCCATGCTCATGGTGTGGTTCAATAGCCCGCATGACCTGAGCACGTTCACGCCGGCCTGGGCGTTCCTGGTAAGCCGGGCCCCGGCTCTTTATTGCAAGGTTTTGATAGACTCCTTTCGCGGTGCCCCTGCGGATTTAGATCTTCCCGATGGTGCGTGGCCCCTGCGTTTGCCTCCGATGGTTCTCGGGGCCCGTGCTGAAGTGTGCGACCACAGATGCTCGTCGGAATCGTCGCCATCAACGTCCTCGACGTGATCCCATTGGACGACGACCGCGCCCTCGGCGTGTTGCTCGTGGGCTACGTCTTCCAAGGTGAGTCCGGCGGCGGGGCGGGGCGGGGCTGGCCATCGGGCGTAGTCGTCGGAGCGCATCGCTGACTGCTGCGCTGCGCGATCAGGACTCGGGTTCTTCATGACGTTCTTCTACATCTGCATCTATATTATCCGGTACGTGCCTCTCCCCGGACGCGGTGCAGCCCAGTCGGTGACGTCTTCTCGCCGCATATAGCATCATGACCGTGAGTAGCCGATCGACAGCCCGAGCTCAAGCGGGTCAGCTGCCCCGCGCGAAATGCTGACTGCGCCCCCCCCCTCCCCCTCTCCAGACCGGATTCCTCGACGGCCACCAGGCCAACGGTGCCTTTGTCGCCTGCGGCCCGCCCGGCTTCACCGCGCTCGCGCTCATCAAGCTCGGCGAGGCTGCGACAGAAATGTGCGTGTGGTTCTTCTCCCACATCGGCGAATTTGCTGACATTCCCCGGGACCGGCGTTTGCACCGTCCATTGGCGCCCGCGCTAGATTGCCGCACCATGGGCTGGTCTCGGAGAAGGCCGGCGAAGTCTGGTTCGCCGCGTCGGTTATGTCAGCACTCATGTTGTTCGGCCTCGCGGTGTTCCTGTTCTTCTTCGGTTTGATTCCGTACTGGTTCAAGCTCCACAAGCACCTCAGGGAGATTCTGGGATGTGCGTACCCCGCGTTGTGCGGAATTGCTCTCGCTTGCGCCGTTATTGACCCCGCTTCCTGTGTCGTGCAGGCTGGGCCCTCACTTTCCCCAACGGTGCGTGCCTCATTACACTCTCTTTTGCGCGCGGGTGCTGACCGACGTCCTATTGTCCCCTTTGCTCCCCATCGCAGTCGGCTGGATCTCCACGATCCGCGCGCTGGGCGACGTGTTCGACATCCACGGCTTCTACACCTGGCACCTCATCATGACCATCCTCCTCTGCTCCGTCTGGGTCATCCTCTTCGCGCTCACCATCTGGGCGTTCATCAAGGGCAAGATCTTCCTCGCCAAGCCCGAGGAGGTCATCAAGGACACCGTCGGCCCCAAGGCCGCAGAGGAGATGTCCCGCCGCTCCAGCATGCAGTCCGACGCGCCCTCGTACAACAAGGAGGCGCACCACCACGTCTGAGTGCGCGCGGGCACTCACGCTCTGGCCGGGCTCCCGCGCCGGGGCTGCGAAGCGTGCGCGTGCGCGCGCAGGCTCCGACCGCGCGCCCGAGCCGGGGGCGTGCACGCCCGGCGCGTCCGCGCTGTCGCGGCCCGCGCGTCCCTGAAGCGGGTCTGGCATGCGCTGTCGCGTGCCTTGCTTCGTTTGTCTCCCCTGCCGTGGCTCTGGACAGAGGACGTCGCGTTTTGAGTTTCCCCGGATCGGTGATGGGCGCGGACGGACGCGGGTCTTTCCACCCCCCCCCTACGGACACATACATACTTTACACCCCTATTCATTCATAGAGTACCACGATGCTTTGCTGACAACGACGGCGCATTAGATAGACGGACGCTGGCTGGACATTTTTCATCACGCTCTTCACACATTTATCTTTCCGTCCACGATGAGGCCTTGCCGACCTGTACATGCACCCTTGCATCTCCCCTATAGCGAGTAGTCCCTCCTGCCGAAGTTCATTAGAGCCTCGTGTGCATGTTCTTCAGTTTAATTGGAGCCCGGGGCGCGGCGGGGTGGTGGCGACTTAATGCGACGGACGCGTGCGTACGTGTTTAGTGGGCGTCCGCGCGCGCCGCGTCCCGAAGTGAGGTCGGTTCTCGGGGGGCGTCGGGCGAGCCGCCTCTAATGCCGATGGATATGGTCAAGGAGGGCAAGGCGGGCTGCGGGGGATCGTCTCTGGCCGTCCGCGAAGCGAGGACGATGGGTCAGTGCAGGGCATCGGAGGCACAGCTTTGGCAGCCTTGCCCAATCCCATTTTGAATATGATCGGGGTGGGGGGACGGCCGATAGGCGCCATAGCCCAAGGAGGACGGACGCTGGGGCCCGCTAGCTTAAATCGCCGGGGGCACTGCTTGCTAGCGCCGGCGACGGCCCTGCGCTCCCCCCCTCGACTGCACATTGCACTCTAACCCCCCGCACGCACGCCTCTCGCCCCTCGGCCGCGCCCCACGTCCGAAATTGAAGGCCTCGGCGCCGCTCCAGCCTGCGCCCCCGCCGCCACCGCGGGCGTGCCCTGATCCCTACTGTACGCGCACGTCGCGGCTCGCAGCACGGCAGCAGGGCTGCTCTCGCACCGTCTCCGCGGCACAGCGCTGCCTCCACCCGCCAACGTCGCGCATGCCCACCCATCTCCGGTGGAGCCTCCTGGTCGGACCTGAGCCTGAAGCCTGAAGTCTGAGCCTGAGTCTGAACCTGAGGTCTGCACCCTGGCGCATCTGCATCTGCACCGCGTCGACGCCTGGCGGGGTGCGGCGGAGGGGTAGCTTGGAGGTCTCCTGATACGTCTGCTCGTCGTTGCCCCCTCCGGGAAGTGAAGCTCGCCTCCCGCGGTCCGACTAGGGACGCACTCGCTGTGTGGGAAACCACCCGACTGAGGATCGGATACCATCTGTGTGGCTCGACGACGACGACGCATTCGGACAATGTCCGCCGCCTGAGTCTTGACAGCGAGAAGCTGGCCCAGCTAGCCGACTGGTGGGGCGCGGGGCGGATTCCTGGGTCCTGACAGGGCCGCTCTAGCGCCTGCGGTGGCCCAGCTCGCTGAATTTTTTGGGTCTTGTTCTCGGGGGCTGCGCAACGGTCCACCCTCCGTCGCGCTCTCGGTCGCGTAAATGCCAGTCGTGATTTTCCCATAATCTGGCACCGTGCGTCTGTTTGCGCGTGGCTGGGGCGGGTTCCATGCCTCAGCCCCAGCCCTGCGTCCCGGCGGACGAGGGGTCGTGGCCAGCTCCCTGCCGTCCTGCGGATCACGTAGGTCTTCAGTGCTGATTGGCAAGCGGTGCTCAGAGGCCAGCACCGTGCCCGTCCCTCGGGGTCGCCCGTCCCTGTCACCTATTCCAGCACAGGTGGACCTCCGTCATCCGAATTCTCCAAGGTGGCTGGGAGACTTTCTGTCTTCTCAGACACGCCCTCCCCATGTCCAGAACGGGACGACCTCGCGGGAGCACTCTGCTTTAGCCTTAAATGTCCCCGCTTGTCCCCTCCAGTCCCTCATCCTCCCGGCACACTTGTGTTCTCGCCCCTCCCCGCCCTCCCCTCGCACTCCGCGACGCTTTCTCATTCGCTTCCCCGCGCGCCACCACTGTGCCTTAGTGTCACCCCAGGATTCCCCCGACAACTCGCCCGCCCCGCTCGCTCACTTATCGTCCACCCTACAATGTCCACCTCCTCGCGCTCCTCCCTCTCCCCCGCGCCCAGCCCCGAGCAGGCCGCGAAGGCGATCCTGAACGGCCGGAAATGCTACCGAATGTCCAAGGACAAAAATGAAGTAGTCTGGCCCCCACACCTCGAGGCTGCGCTCATGAAAGGTGCGTTCCACCGCCAGCACCCCGCCCGCCAACATCATGGCGCAGAGATGGACTCATCCCCGCGTTCACGCCCAGGCCTCGACAAGTACGCACCGGCCGAGTCCAAGTCCCCGCGCGGGCTCACCCGCTTCCCGAACCGCAACAAGTTCATCGCGGAGTTCATCCTCAAGGAGACCGGCGTCGTCCGCACCGCGAAGCAGGTTGGCAGCCGCATCCAGCAGCTGCGCGACACCACCGCGGGCAAGTCGAGTGAGTCCCCCTCCGCCCGCCCGCGCTCCCCCCACGACGCTCACGCCCCCCGGGCAGTCATGAAGGCCATCTCCGACCGCCACTACGAGATGATGCACCCCACGCGCGCGCCGCCGTCGCAGGACGCGCTCGGGCTCGCGGGCATGGGCATGGCCGCCGCGGACATGTTCCTCCCCGGGGACGTGCTCCTGCCCATCGTGCAGCACGCGTACATCAGCGTGCCCCCCGCGTCCGCGCCCGTGCCGCTCGCGGGGAGCTCGCGCCAGACGAACGTGCAGATGGTCGGGCACGGCGTGTACCAGTGGACGGAGCCGCGCCCGCTGCGGCGCATCGACCCGACGGTGGCGTTCAAGACGCCGTCGCTCGTCCAGCTCTACTCGTCGTACCGCGTCTGCTGCGGCCGCCAGCTCATGCACGTCGAGGGCCCCACGTTCATGCGCCTGTGCGGCGACGGGACCGAGGCGGACGGCATGTTCCTCTACTCTTCGTTGCTCGCGCCTGGGTTCTGGGACCAGCTGTGCAGCGTCCAGGGTGGGTACCCTCCAATACAGCCGTGGGCGAGGAGCTAATGGGCTGGCATTTCAGACCTCAGCACCTGGACCATCCAGCAGTCGATTGCCAGGGATACAGAGAACCAGGGGCCGGTCACCGTCATGGAGGTCGTGTACCACTTCACGGACGCCCCAGCGCCTCCCCTCTCCCCCTTCATTTTCGGGAACGCGGACCTCGACGTAAGTAAGGCCACCTTCCTATTGCGTCCGCCGGCTCACAGGTCGCACAGAACATCGACTACGACACCGCGGACGACATGGGCCTCTCGACGCCGCCCGCGATGAGCATCTGCTCGGAGAGCCCGTACCCGAGCGACGGGAGCAGCTCGCCGTCGTCAAGTATACCCCCGGGCTTCGCGAGCGCACCGCTCAGCCCCGTCGACTGGGTCCACCCGCACTCGCACGCGCACTCGCCCGAGGGCCAGTGGGCGTACGCCGCGCCGGCCACCACGCAGCAGCAGCAGCAGCAGCCCTTCTCCGCATCCGCGTCGGCGCCGTTCCCGGCGGGGGCGTACTACGGCCAGCCACCACAGCAGCACGAGGCGGGCGGGCACCGGTACCTGGGCCCGTCGGCGCAGTTCTGAGCGGGGCCGCCCCGCGGTGCGCGGTGGCTGGCCCCAGGCTGGGTCCGATTCGGGGTGTCGTGCGCGCCCCCCCACTCCCCAGCTGTGATTTGATTTGAACTCCGCGCGTGCATCTGCGTGCGTCGAGTGTGCAGTCGCTGTCTTGCTTCCCCGCGCCGTCTCTCTTCTTCTTTTCGCGCGCCCCCGCGCGCTATTTATTGCCATATGTGTCTTGTATCCATCCTATCCCCCACCCCAGTACTATACGTATACGTAGAAATTGCCAGGACAGTAGCAGTAGCCGCGTTCCGCTTCCCTTGGTTCTCCCCCCCCCATGCGCTCGCACATGTGTATAACAGCCCGGGCTTCCCATATACCCGACCCCTTCTTCTCGCACTCCCCGAGCGTGCGCGCGCCCACAGCAACCAGCAAACACAGGCATTCCCGCTGCAGTGCCAGGACCCGAGTCCAGCGGGGCCCGCACCGGCAGCACCCGCCCTGCTTCAGGGTCGTCTCGCGCCCGACGCCCGTGTGCAGGCAGCCAGCACCGCACGCTCGCACCTCCGCCGCCGCCGCGAACGCAATCGGGCCCCCGCTCGCGCTAATCGATGACAGTCCCGCGCATATGACAGCGCACGCAGGCTCACGGCACGCACGCTCCTCGATTTGGCGGCGACCAGGCAGTCGGGGCTCCGCTCGCGCACAGCGCCGGTCCCGGGCCCTCGCCGCTAGACGCCCCCTGCCCTTCTATCCCCGGGCACGTGAGCCGAGCCCGATTCCCGCTTGCTCGCGGGAGGGAGGGCCCATGGCCTGCGCGTGCTACTCCGCTGTGCCGCGCGAGCGGAAGGACGAGCGGACGCAGAGTAACCCTCCGCTGTTCTCGTGCGGATGCGCAGGCGGGGGCCTCCTTCGAGAGATAGATTAATGCGGGGCGTGCGCGCGGCGGCGGTGGGGGTGGTCGTGGTTCGCGCGTTCGGCTTCGCGCGCGCCCGGCATTCGCGCACGCGTGCGCACGCGTACGTACGCGCGGAAGTCGCGCGCGCCGCCTTCGCGGTCGCGTGCGCGGCGGCGGGTGGACTAGGGGGTGGGCCGTGGGCCGTGGGCCGCGCCAAGGCCGCGGGGTTCGTCTGTGTCGGGTTGGCGTCGCGGGGTGGGGGGGGGGGCGCGCGCGTCGTCGTCGGCGCAGGCACGCCTGGTGGCAGTGGCGGCCCAAACGCCGGCGCAGCGTGGACGGGTATGTGGTCCGCGAGACGTGTGCGTGGGCCCGCGCGCATTACGTGTGGTGCGGAACGCAGTTCGGGAACGTAAGGCGCATTGATACACTGATACAGTACATGGGTTTGGGGGGGGGGCGAGGGGGCACGCGCGCGACATTATCTCGGCGTGGGCGCCGCCGCCTCTCCGCTGGGGCTTCGCCCGACGCGGAGAAGCTCCGCCAGAGCCAGAGATGCGGCGCACGAATCTCGCGCCGCGCGGAGACCGAAGAGAACCCCACGCCCGCCGAGCCTGGACGCTCCGCGCGGCCGTGCGGACGTGCAGCCTGAGCGCCGGGAGGGCGGACGCGCGGGGGAAGGTGGGCGCGCCCGGGATGGGTAGGCGATTGCGGTTTCGTGGCGTCGTGCGCCGTGTCGCGCCGCGCCGAGACGGGCCTGCGCTCGCTGCACCCGCGCGCCGCGCGCTGCTATTGTGTCCCGCGCCCCCACGACTCCACTCCGGCGTGCGGCTGTCGTTCCCAGACGCGGGGCGACCCCGACGCTAGCGTACGTGTGGTGGGCCCTTCGGCGGCGCCGTCCGCGCCCGCGTCCACCACGCGCGTGCAGGGGTGCAGGGTGGGACGTGGGGGGTGGGGGGTGCCGTCGACGATCGCCCATCGCATCGATCGCGGATTTCCCGGGGCCCGGAACTCGGGGCGGGTGGGCGTGGTGTGGTGGACAGGCGGGGCTTGGTGGGCGATCTGGATTCGGGATCCCGCGGCGCAAATTAGCATCTGCTCCCGCGCGCGACGGCTGGCATTTGGGAGACAGTGGACACGGAGGGAGATCTCCCCGATGCGCGCGCGATATATGCTTCAGCACGCCCGGGCGGGGCTTCCGTTGGGCTTGTAGCTGTGTCCGATATTGAAGTGTTGGAGTCGCAGGTGGACGTGCGCGCATGCACTTGGGGCAGGTGAATGATGGCTGCCCTGGAAATTCTAGCGTAAGAATTGGGTTCGTCGGGGGACACCGTGCACGTGCCGATGATGGTGGACTCGTCTTCCTCCGAACCGGAGGCGCACAACTAGCCACCGTGGTGCGTTCGTATGCACCAGTTTGGCTTTGTTCACGCTGTCTGTGTGGGCTGGGGGTGTTTGATACCCGCAGTGGCGATTTCCGGCTCGGTAAGGAGTGTACTTGCCTGGGATGGTAAGGACAATACAGGGGTCGAAGTAAGCGCACCGGCGTTGAATAGACGATATTGATGGCCCAAAACGCACCGGAGATGTCGTCACCCCCGCCCGCGGCGCACCCGAGCCAGGCTAGCTGTCCGTAGATGGAAAGTTACCCAACCTCCGCCTGCGTTTCAAGCCCGCAGCAGAACCTCTCTCTTCGACACCCCAGCGGTCCGCTTGCTCGGCGAAGCTCTTGTGCTCTAATTGGGAAGGTACGTAGTGACGCCTCCCATGTGTTCTATTCGCCTTAGCAAAACATAACGAATAGCTGCTGCGCTGGTGAGTACTAGCTGAAACTGAGAAAGATTGGCCACCTCCGCGACTTACGTTGATCGCCTTCTCCCGCGAGTAAACATATTGGCCGGTGGATTTTGGGTGCCCGAGGCCGACAAATAAGGCCTTCCATTCATGTGCCTTGCCCCAAAACGTGCTACCATCCGCCATGTGACTGCTTCGAAGGGGGTCCGTATCACGTCGGACGTTCGTAAAGAGACCGTACGTGAGGCCGCGGCCACTCGGGGCGGATGCCTGCGCGGTTGCCATACGACATATCACCTCGAGATCGAAGTGCGTAAGGGGCGTGGTCGACCCCGCTGGACGTCGGAGCGTATTGAGGTGGTGAGATGTTGGGTCGGCGACTCAGGGTGTGGACGGACCTGGATGGACACACAGTCCGGCTTTCATCGGGGGAGACAGGCGGAGTTCGGGACGCCAACACGTCCCTGCGAGGCTTGTTTGATCGCCGAAGCTGCCATCGTGGGTGGTGTGCGGTCGCGGATGAAGTATTTGTGGAAGTTCCAGGACCGTGAGCGGTGGTTTGGACGCTGGGGAGTTCGACCGGCTCGCGGAAGACGCTGTTGTGGCGGGCGCTGGTGGGGGAGAGAGGGCGGACGAGGATCCCACGGAGGCGCACGTGTGACGTAGAGGCGCGTTGGCTCACCTGACCGTGACGTGCACGCGCTCGTCGGAATCGGGCAGTAGCGCATCCGATTTTCTCGGGGCGGGCGTCATGGCAAGGGGCGCCCTCGGACGACGGCGGCGGTGTCAGCACTCCCCTTGCTTTTCGCCCTCCACGTCCTCACCGCCATCCTCCACCTCCCCGGACTGCGACCCACTCGACCCCCGCATCCCGCCGCAGTTCTCCCCCGCGCCCCGACGGCCTTGTTGATTGCGTTCTGTCCATGACCGCCGAAGCTTAGGGTCCAAGTACCGCCCTCCGCCATTTCGGGCCCTTCTCGCCCGCCGTATTCCCCAATCGCCGAGCGCCTGCCACACCGCCTACGCCATTCCTCACCGCCAACGCCCCCGTCCTACACCATGCCAAACGACCTCCACGAAGAGCCCAAGCCCGCCCCCCAGCTCTGGCTGACCCCACCGCCTCCCCTTCCAACGGGGCCATATTCGCCGGAGAAGGCCCTCCAGCCAGACATCGCTTGTATCACCTACGCCCTGCATGTCTTCATCGCTTCGCACATGCACGAGTCGGAGGAGTACTGTCGCCAGTATGATCCAAAGATGTGAGCCCTCTTCGCGCCCTGCCCAGCTGTCTCTGAGCGACGTGCAGGGAACGGCTCTACGTCGCCACGGGCTTCGGTCTCGTCCAATGCGTCAAGGGTCTGATGTCTTTCGAGGACGAGGCGAGTGATCTGCCCCTCCGTTTTCCCTCCGGGTGGAGTGTCCGTGCTTACGCCAAACTGCGCAGGACTTGGTCCTCGCCCTCTCCCACGTCAGGCATGGGAACTCGATCGCGAGCCAGCATCGGAAGCGTCAGGCATCCCTGCCCACTCGCCTAGCCGGTCTCGTCGTTGGTTCTCTAAACACTTCTGGTGTCGGCTTCATCAAGAGCATGACGGCCGTGGAGCGACATGCCGAGCTCGTATATGCTGAGTCTCTGTTCGAGAAGGTACGCAACTTGCCTTTTGTGGTTCTGCGGACTTCTGTGACTGTATTCTTCGCTGGCTTCGTGATTTCCTTTCCCTGCACTGTCGAGAGCGGTCTTGGCTATTTCAGATTGCCCCTAGAATTCATTTTCTCCCGCTACTTCGTAAACCCAAACTGCGTCGTTTGTGCATCTCGCGTCCGACGAGGATGCGCTTGATGAAGGACAGCATCTTTGCGGCGTCTTCTCTCTTCCTTCGCCCACGGTGCCTCTGCTTCTACAGGCTGCGGTGCCTCGTATAGCTCCGGGCATATCAAACTTGCGAGCTGCAAAGACCACAGAAGTACTAGCCTGTCGGCCCCCGACGGAGCTGCGGAAGATTTAGAGAAACGGGCTCCGACCTGGGTCCGACGGCTTAGCGTTTACACTCCGGCGTTGTGCGTACGAGCTGCACGTTTTGCGGGGCTGAGCACACATCCGCTCCGACCGTACCGCCATGCGTGCAGCTCTTAAGCGCGGCTGCATTTTAGCCACATGGGAAGGTGCATAGCGTGGACCGCATTCATATCGCAAGGTTTGATCACGCTGCCATTTACCCACTCCTGAGTGCCTGTAGAGCGGAAAGTAGCGGGAGCAGTTCATGTGACCTGCGGGGCATCTCACAATGTGGTGGCCTTTCGTGCGGCTGGACATGGCATGGATTGAGCTGGCTCGTGATATGTCACCAGCTAGTATTGTGTCTGGAGTGCGGGCTCTGTGGCCGCGTGTAGTTGGGGCGCTGTCGGACTGGTATGTGGTCCACCCGAGATCGGCAGCGTGCAGGGAAGGCGAGCTTAAAGCGTCGCTTAAATCCGATGGAGCTACTCCTGTTGGCGCACGGATGACCGTGTTTGCGGGAGCACCCGCGGTTTGCGGGTCCTTGTTCAGCGCTGTGACGCCTTTCTTCGGGGCCACACGGACCGCCGTGAATAGCGACCAGTAGCCACGCGCACCTACTTGCCAATTCGATTGCGTGGCGGTGGTCGATGATGGTCCCTCGGCGGTGAAGTATGACGTTTCCACTCACAGCCCGCGGATTTGCTTGCGATGCGCAGATCCGAGACACTCAATTTGCGGCCCGGCGGCTCTGTTGACTGATCTGAAAGGGGCTTCCACATCTCCTTCTCTTTGCTCCGTAATCTGCCAATGCTAATGTGATGCCTCCCCCAGGCACTTCTAGGGATTGTTTACTCCGGTGATTGGCTCGCATTCATCAAAGAGGCGTGCGTGGGGGCCTTCAGCTAGCATTCCTTTGTCTGAGTTGGCATCGTTTCAGGTTGAACATGCGAACCACTATCAACATCTACCGCCAGCTAGGCAAGTTCCTGGAGACGGCGGATGCGGAAGCGCAAGAGAGAGGAGAAGGTCCCGAGGACACCTCGATCGATGCCGACTTTCGTTCCGGGGTCTACCTCGGCATGGGCATGTCGAACCTCGTCCTCTCGCTCATGCCGTCCCGCCTGCTCGCCATCGTCGAGCTTTTCGGGTACAAGGGCGACCGTGACGCCGGCCTCGCGTACCTACAGCGGGCGGGCGGGTGGACGACGGGGGCGGACAAGCCTTCGGTGGGTCTCGGTGCGTCGGCATCCATTCTTCTGCTGGCCGCGCGGACTGTTTGGCTGATGAGGGCTGATGCACGGAACCGGCCGTGCGAGCAGAGCAGGAGGGCGTGCGACGCACTATTTGCGACATGGTGCTCCTCATCTTCCATCTTGTCTTGTCCAGCCTCACGTTCGAGGGCGTGGACATTCGCATGGCCCAGAACATCATCGACTACCACATGGCGCGCTACCCAAACGGTCCGTATAGTTTTCCTCCTTGTTCTCTCTCGTCTCGCGTCCGCGATATCGGACGGCGTATACCCTTTGCCACTGATCGTTCCCATTCGCGCCGCCTGTCATCCTTCTATCCTGGTGTTCACACCCTCTTTTTTCGCCTCCACTTCGCGCGCTCCCCATGATCGCTGAGCTGACGCAAGAACCACCCCCTCCACCGCTGTGCACCCGTGCTCGCAGGAGTCTTCTTCCTCTTCGGCCAAGGCCGGCTGCACTTGTGCAGGAGCCAGCCTGCCCAGGCGCTCGTGTACTACCAGCGGGCGCTAGATAGCCAGAACCAGTACCGAAATTTGCACCACATCTCGTTCTGGGAGATGGCAATAGCGAACCTTGCGCTCTGGGACGTTCCGGCGTCGTTAGTGCGCTGGCGGACGCTCGCCGCTGAAGCCTCGGTATGTTTCGCCTTTTCCGTATCTCCGCGCCTGCGCTCGCGCCCGCCTCCCCGTCCGGGAATGTCTCTACACCCGGTGGGGGTGCGGGAGTGGGCGGTGGCTGAGTGTGCACGACCGTCGCTGACCGGACGGCTCTTGCGTGCCCCGACGCAACTTTCTACTGCGGGCTTGCCGGGCACGCCGAACAGTGGTCCAAATCCACCTACACGTACGGCGCCGCTGTGTGCCTCCTGCAGATCGACCAAGAGAAACACACGCAAGAGGCCGCGGCGCTGATGGCCAAGGTGCCCACGCTGCGCCAGCGCATCGCGGGCAAGTCCATTCCGCTCGAGGTGAGTCCGCCGTGCCGTACCGCGCGCCCCCCTCCATTTCCCGCTCGTCCACCCCAATATCGCATCTATCACGCGGACGCCCTTCTCGCGGCTTCTCGTGTCCCACCATCCGACGCGTCCTCCGGCATCCCGGCCGCCCGCCGCGCGTCGCCCGCCGCGCGCAGCTCCCTTCCCGCCGCCCGCCGCCCGCCGCTCCCAGCCGGGCGCAGCTCCCAGCTCCCACTTCCCGCCGCTCGCCGCTCCCACCGCTCACGCCGCGCGATCCCTTTTGCAGAAGTTCGTCGCACGCAAGGCGCGCAAGTTCGCGCAGCAGGGCGGGCGGCTCGCGCTCGCCGCGCTCGAGCTCGCGTTCATCTTTGGCGGGATCGCGCACGCGCCGCGCGCGGTCGTCGCCACGCGTATGCTCCCGCTCGCGGACGCGCAGCTCGCGGCGCTCGCGGCGCACGCCGCGGACCCTGGTGCGTACGGCCGCGGCGGCGCGGACGAGTACTGGGACGACCGCGTGCTCGCGCTGTTCCTGCGCGGCGTGTGTTTGCGGTACGTCGCGTACCCGGACCGGGATGCGGTGCTCGCGCCTGAGGAGCTCGCGGCGGTGGAGGAGGGCCGGGCGGAGGCGGAGCGGGGGGCGCGGGAGGCGTTTGAGAAGGTGTTCGAGGACGGGCCGAGGGTGGTCTATGACCATTACTTGGTGTACTGCGCGCGTGAGTGGATTTTTGTTGGTGCGGTCGGGACGGCCTGCTGACCGGCTTGGTGTAGATTACGAGTATGCGCGGCTGTTAGCGTGTCAGGGGGACAAGGAGGGCGCAAGGAGACACTTGGAGCTCCTGGTTTCGGGTGGGTGATTCATTGCTTTGGGTTTGGGAGTGTACCTTACATTCGAGGTGTAGGGAAAGGAGTGGAAGTGTCCGCAGCCTCACGGAAGGTGGGCTAATTGCTTGATGCGGCGTTGCTCTCTCATACTCATCTTCTTACAACAGGGAAAGTTTAGTATGGAGGTTTGTCTATACGTTACTCGGTACGCCAATCAGACGGTTGCTGACCACTTCATCCTCAGAACCAACTTCACGTACTCACGCATGCGGCATTAGAGGCACTCGAGCATGACTTGCCCCTTTAGAACCTGGAGGTCTTTGGCCTATCTACCACCCTTCACCGTTTCTTGTGCCTTCTCAGCATGACCGAGGCCCTGACTTTATCTGTATCTGTACCCCTGACTACCTATCGTTGAACCGCCCAGTACGACTTCGCTTTCCCTTGACGGCTTACAGCGCCTCTTGGGGTAGATGCTTTATGCTAACGCTCTGATGCTGTTCGATCTGTATCCCACCTAATAATCTGCGATGATACCACCCCCTTATACACGTGCCGTGACGAGATCTACCCCCTGAAAGTTGGGGACACATTGCATTGCGGGGGATAATGAATTTCAATGAACAGTCTGAGCGCGGGTGAGCCGGACCGGCTTCCCCATACTGCGCGTTGCGATCAGGGCGGGCCCCACATTGGCGCCCAAGGCGTCGTCGCCGTCGTCGCCCACAGCCATCACCCGTCTCCCGTGCTCTCGACGCTCTCGACGATGGCGCACTACCACGGACACGCTCACCACCATCACCACCACCACGCCCCGCCGCAGGCCGAGTCGCCGGCGTACCCGAAGGAGAACTATGGCCCCGGTGCGAAGTGGATCAAGCACCTCACGCAGAACCGGCTCGGGACGTTCAACGGCGGGCATTTCTCGGACGTGAACCTGTCGTCGGTGCTGTATACCCACAGGATCGACAACGACGAGCATGTCAAGCTCGAGGTATGGAGCGCCCCGGGCCTTACGAAGCCGAGCTTCGAGGAGGCCATGAAGCAGAAGTTCAGGTCCGCGAGGAAGGGGGAGTCGTTTGGGCCGTCTTGTGAGTGCTGCGTCATTTCTTGAGCTAGGCATTGGACTTATGGATGACGCAGGGGTGCGTTCTGGATGTGTGGATGGATACGTGCGAGGAAGCTGATGATGAGCGCGCAGACGAACCACTGGTGGAAGGTCTCTCTGAAGATCCCGACCTATATGGAGCAATATGAACGGGTGCAGTGTACGTCGCCATGATTTCTGCTATGTTGCACATTTCTGAGGACGGTTTGGGGGGTATATAGTTGAGTTTGACCCTGGTTGTGAAGCCATGATCTTTACGACCGACGGTACTCCGCTCCAAGGCATCACTGGTGGATATGGCGGCGACCGTCGCGTCGAATACATCATCCCCGCCAGCGCTGTCAAAGCTGGAAAGCACGAATTCGTGATTGAGTCGAGTTGCAACGGCATGTTTGGTGTCCCCTGGAACGGCGACACCATCGCTCCCCCCGACGTAAGTACTTCGGCGTATCGAACCGTAGCAAGGACGCTCATCTGTCTACAGATGAACCGCTTCTTCGGCCTCGCCTCAGCGGACATTGTCGTCCCCAACATGGAGGCGTGGCACCTCCTCTGGGACTTCCAGACCCTCCGCGAGCTTACCGACTCGCTTCCGGGTAACACGGAGCTCCAGAACAAGGCCCTCACCACGGCCAACGCAATCATGAATGCATTCGAAAAGGCAGATATCCAGAGCCTGAGTCGCGCTCGCGAACTCTCAGAGGAGGTGTTCGGCGAGGCGTGGCAACACAAGGGCGAGAAGATTTACGAAGAGGGTGCTGATAAGGCACAGATTTGGGGCATTGGACATTGTCACATTGATACCGCTTGGTATGTTCGAAGTTGGTTCAGAGTAGTGCCTCGTGTGACCGTTTCGTCTTAGGCTCTGGCCGTACCGCGTCACCCAGCAAAAGGTGGCTCGCTCGTGGTCGACCCAAGTGGACCTCATGGAACGTTACCCGGAGCACCGGTTCACTTGCAGTCAGGCGCAACAGTACAAGTGGCTCGAGCAGGTAAGCTGGCGCAAACAAGTGCTGAACTCGTTTATTGACTATTGTGTAGCTCTATCCGCCCCTGTTTGACCGTGTCAAGGAGAAGATCAAGGAGGGGAAGTTCCACCCTGTTGGTGGATCATGGGTGGAGAACGACTCGAACATGCCATCTGGCGAGGCTCTGGCCCGCCAATTCATCTTCGGCCAACGGTACTTTGAGTCGCGCTTCGGCGTGCGCTGCAAGACCGCGTGGCTCCCTGACTCCTTCGGCCTCACCGGAGCGCTCCCGCAACTCATTAGGCTCTCCGATATGGACTACTTCTTTACCCAGAAGCTGTCTTGGTGAGTCGATCGCGATCCTATCGGGGCTCAGGGTTGTGGGTCCGTGTACACCACGCAGCTCCATGCTGACTTTGGCGTGACGGGAAACAGGAACAACATGTACGTACCTCCCGCGGTTCTCGTGCCGCGCGAAAAGTGTATCTGAGATCGATCTACAGCAACAACTTCCCCCACTCCACGTTCAATTGGGTTGGGATCGACGGAACACAGGTCCTTTGCCACATGACGCCCGTTGGTGAGTGTTGTCAATCAATTAGAGTTCGCGGTGTCGCCTGATTCAGCCACTCGAAGACACCTACACTGCCCAAGCGACGGTGGGAGACGTCCAGAAAGGGATCACGAACCACAAGGTGAGACAAAGAGTGCCTGGCCGGCAGCTTTTTACTCACGCAATACAGAATTTGGAATCGTCAGCGATGTCGTTGCTTGTATTCGGCAACGGCGATGGTGGAGGAGGACCCCTGGCGAAGATGCTGGAGAACGTGAGGCTCCGTGTGTTCGAACCTCGAGGCCGCTGTCAGCTAACATGTGATGACGTAGCTCCGTCGCATCCGCGCCACTTCGAATCAATCGCGGGACATCCCCCCGGTCAACATGGGCCATTCGGTCGACGAGTTCTTCGACGTTCTCGCGAAGGACTCAAACGCTGGTTCGAAGCTCCCCAACTGGTGCGTGTGCTAGCTATGATGCTACGGCAGGTTCTCACTCCCACCCACAGGAGTGGTGAACTATACCTCGAAGTAAGTTCTGCACTTCTACAGACTCCGTGAGGGGGTTGAGCTAACGTAAAACCCGCCGCAGTTCCACCGTGGAACATATACTTCGCACGGTGTGTGGTACGACCCGGAAACGACGTACGTTTAGCTAATACACCGGGTAGGCTCGATCAAGAAGGGCAACCGCAAGTCTGAGATTCTTCTTCGCGATGTCGAGGTTAGTTTACCTTGGACTCCGCCCTCGTCGGCGCCCGAATTGAGTGAGGGTTGAAACCTCGTGACGCGTTGCAGATCCTCTCCACCTTCGCTAGCTTGTACAAGTTCCACAAGAAGGACTACGTCTATCCGAACGATAGGATCAACGACTGCTGGGAGAAGGTGCTACTCAACCAATGTGAGCCTAACACCCACTTAAACAAAGTGTTTTGCTAACTAGTCTGTTGTATAGTCCATGACGGTACGTTAATATTTCTGAAAGTATACTCGTAACTCACTCTCTATCATAAGTTCTTCCTGGATCTGCAATGTATGCCGCTTTACATTGTTTCGTGCACCCATAAGCTAAACGAGATCCATAGTGGCATGGTCTATGACGATGCGGAGAAGCTCTATGCCGAAGTCCGGAAAGAAGGCCATGACCTCCTCGAGGAGGCCTTCAAGGCTATCTTCCCGTCGTCTGTTTCACTCACCGACCCCGCGTTCAAGACCAAGAAAGCCGGTACCGTTGTCGGCTACAACACGACCTTCTTCCCTCGCCGCGACATCGTCGAGATCCCGCTGTCTGGCGCGGCCTCGCGCCTGCGGTCTCAGGTCGTGCAGGCATCGAAGGACGGCTCCGTAGGACTCGCCCTCATGGACTGCGCGAGCGGCGGTGGCGTCTCGTTCGGCACGGGGATGTATGCGGACTGTAGGCCCGTGTCTGGTGCGTATGACTGTCCGCGAAGGTGATGACGTCATTGCTGACCCAGGTTGATAGTAACCCGTGTTGACTTTGATCACTTCGTGCTCAAGAATGCCAGTGTGCAACTGACCATCTCAGAGGGCAGGATCACTAGCCTTTACGATGTCGCATTGGAGTACGTTCGTTGTCCATTTCTCGCAAACATATGTCCAACGAATGTATTTCAGGCGCGAACTTATCCCCACGGGCGAGACTGGCGGTCTTGTCATCTTCGATGATAGGCCGAACTACTGGGACGCTTGGGGTGCGTCTATTTCACCCTCTCCTAGCGCAGGTCCGTAACTTGGTTACAGACGTGGAGATCCACCACTTGGAGAAGTACAAGAAGCTCCGCTTTGAGAATATCGCCATCGCAGCGGAGGGTCCACTCCGTGCGTCGCTCAAATCCGAAGTCAAATACGGTCAGAGCACCATCAACGTCACGGTACGGGTGACATATTTTCCAGCTTGAAAGATCGAGCTAATATTGTCCGTAGATTTCCTTGGACGCCATCGGGGGTGAGCGAAATCTTGATGACCCCGACGCCAGAGACTAACTTATGCACAGCTTCCCTCAAGAAGCACTCTCGTTCATTCTTCCGTTTCGACGCTGAGGTGGACTGGCATCAGCGTCACGAGTTCCTCAAGTTTGAGGTTCCGCTTAACATCAAGAACGACTTCGCGACGTACGAGACTCAATTTGGCCACGTCCAGCGGCCGACCCACAAGAACACCACGTGGGACATGGCCAAGTTTGAGGTCTGTGGACACAAGGTTAGCATTCCTCATGTCTACGGAAGGGGTGGGCTACCGATTAACGTAACCGTGATCAGTACGCGGATCTCAGCGAGTACGGGTACGGCGTCGCCATCCTGTCGGAATCTAAGTATGGTTTCTCTTGCCGCGGCAACGTGTTGCGCATTTCCCTGCTGCGCGCGGCTACAGCCCCTGACTCCGAACAAGATCAAGGTGAGATGGTTCCTATCTCTCGACGGATGGCAGTGCTCAGGAAAACTTCCAGGCAAACACGAGTTCTCGTGGGCCGTCATGCCACACCAGGGCTCCTTCCTGGAGTCCGACGTTCCGATCGCGGCCACCCTTTTCAACTCTCCGCTTCACGGTCAGTCCCATCCGTCGCATCACGCCAGCCACACACTGCTAACAACGTGATACAGTTCGTCTCGTCGATGACACCGCCGATGTACCGCTGCTCAAGACGAAGCCGGCGTTCCTGATCGAGGGCGCACCCAACGTCTTCCTGGAGACCGTCAAACGTGGTTTGGATGATGACTTCGAACTGGCGGAGGCGTCGACAATCGTGCTGCGGTTGTTCGAGGCCTATGGCGGGCACGGCGCAGTCAAGCTCAAGCTCGCGCAGCACCTCTCCGTTGTGAAGGTCCTTGAGACGAATCTCCTTGAGGACGAAATCGAAGAGCACACCGTGTATCAAGCGGAAGACCAATCCGCGGTCGTCAAGTTGAACTTCCACGGGTTCGAGGTGAAGACGATCAAACTCATCTTGGGAAAGCACAGGTGCGCGTTTGTTGCAGGTCTTAGGTTCGTTGCGCATTACTCACGTACGGTTGATGTTCAGTGCTGTCCCGAAGAGGGAGAGTTGGGTGACTATTGAGAAGCCCGGCTACTGATCTGACGGGAGCCGGATATTTCGTTGTAACGACATGTGGATGGATCTTGGACGGTCTGACAGACGGACGGACGGACGGACGGACTCTCGCGACGTGTTTGTGTGTAAAACTTCTTGAACATTAGCATGTATTGTGCGACTACAGATACACGTGGGCCTCTTCAAATCATTTCAAGTGATACAAGCATAAGCATGCGACGTAAGTATACAAGTTGGTATCAGTTGGCATAAAGGTCATAATGAATCGTTAGCTAGTCCGTTGATGTAACAAAGCGCAACTATGGTAGCTTCGTGTAAAGCCATACGCATAGGGCGGTGCTCACCAAGGCCCACAAAGCGAAAACGAACGTCGCAAACGAGTGTTCGGTCTCGGTCCGGAGGCGCACCTCTTCGAGTCCACCGTCTTTCATGGCGTATACCGCATACAAGATCTCCTTCGGAGACAGTTCGGCAAACGTGTCCCAGAACCGAGTGTATCCTTCGTCGTTGAACTCTTCGGAGATCGTTGCCCGCCGTGGGTTGTCGGTGTAGGCTTCCAGCGCCGCGAGAACCGGCACCAGGGCTCTGTATGCCGGATCGATCGGCGTAGTCAGAGGCTGCGGCGACCCAGGTTCCGAGCGGATCGATGCACGCGCGAGATTCGAGGAAGTTCTCATAGCGCTCTCAGAGCCTCGGGACGGAGTCATCTGCTCCGGGCTCTCGCAGAGCGGGGGCAAGTCTAGCCCGAGCGGCGGCGGGGCTAGAGTTTGGAGGCGAGTGAGTTCAGTGTGCCCCTGGTCATTGTTCGTTGACATGTCTGCCGTGGGGTGTCGATTATCGTGCCCTAGAGTTGGACGGGCCAAAGGTGAATTGCAGTGAGTAGACGCTGCTTCGTCTGTGGAACTCTCGTCTCGATCTTCCCCTTCGTCGTCGCTCAGGATTCCGCAAGGAAGCGCCTGTGCGATGTCATGAACCGCCGCCCACTCCTCGGCGACGCATTCAGCCTCTGCTAGTGGCATGCTCAGAGAGCGCTTCTAGGACGAATATGAGCAAATTTTCGACAATTATGATGTAACATTGACGACTGACCTTGGGAACTTTGAAGGGGTTTGTGAAGTGGCGCCATCCGCCACTGGCTGGGCCCGCGGAAACAGATGTTGTGGGGTCCGGAGGCGAAGTATGCGAGCCTTCGGTATTTCTTCTCATAAGCCTGCCGCGGCGAGGCCCAAATGCTCCAGAGAGGTCTGGAACAGGATTTGGAAGGCTTAGACGTCGAAGATTGTGCATGCTGAGCCTCCGGAAGTTTGGCAACCTTCGATTCCTTCGCCTCTGATCATGCACAAAGGACGGCGGAGGATGCGGAATAGAGTCTTCGTGGGCCTGGAAGCATGATGATGACGTGATGTTATGGTAATTTCTGACGTTTGACTCACTGTGGTACCGGGTGTCGTAACGGCAGGTCCCTCGATGAGCTTCTTCTGAATCAACCACTGTTCAAGGGACTGACCATCCGTTAGCGCTCGCTTAACATTGGCATTAGGTACGAACTTACCTGGTGTATCTCATTGGGCGCATTTTCCTGCCAAAACTCATGTATGAGATACTAGAAAGTGGAGAATGTGAGGGCGAGCGAGGACTCACTGCATCGTGGGGATTGGCAGCCCAGTAATCGCGGGCTTTCTGGTACGCAAACACGAGTTGGAATCGCGTATCTGCTAAGCAATGGCAGTCATCGTGACGCTCAGCCATGCGGTTGTATGTCTTACAGAAGCCGAAAGTCAGCGAAACTTCTTGGGCAAACAAGTCTTGCCAGTACAGGCTCGACCGCCGTGCCAGTGCCTAGCAGTGGGCTTTGCCGGAAAGAAGAAGACTGGTGTTGATGTTGGGTGTGCGTCACTTACTAGTGGTGCTATACTTGAGTGTGGATGTATCTCCTCCGAGGGTCTGTCACCTCGAGGAGGGTGTGCTTCGGGGTTACGACGTTCGTATTTCATGCTGCTTCCGTGGTTGACTGTGAATGGGTTGCTCGGCGGAGTAGACACGATTGGTGTAGAGGTGTTGAGTGGAGAGGGTGAGGGAGAGGAAGGGACGGTAATGAGAATCCGTATGTGCCTGCATGTGGTCTATAATAGAGTTGCAACCAGCGGGCCACACAACTGTGGCCACGGTCGGGGTGGTCAACGGCCCGGGAGTCCTTTGTGTCGCCACGATCACGTGACTTTGAGCATGAATGTTGACGTTGAATATTCGACTCCTCTAAACGCGCCCACACGATCCACCTACCCGACCCCGCGGCGCCACCATTCTTACAGGAGCGGTACTCGATTCCTCGGGCCTTAATTCGAGTTTTGTGTACTTGCGATGAAGAACTACGTCATCATTGATCGAAGGAGGTAGCTGTTTCCCACGGCCTCTGGTGGCCGCTTTCTTGAATACCGATTGGAATTTGTCAGCTCAGCGGCCGTTTCTATTCAATGACCATCAACTCGCTCACCGAAGAGGCTGTTCTCCTTCCTCCGAACACCTCGGCATCAGTCCGTCGAGGTGCGCAAACATGAAACACCAGATGCTTTGAGGCCAGGCGTTGCGCCGCGACCCATCCGGAGCTGTAGACGAGCCAGGCATTACCCGCAGCGGCTGGTGGGGCTGTTCCGGACGCCCAACCATCATCATCTTGGTCACTGTCCACGCGTCATGTTCCCGTCTACAAGATGCTCTGGAAAACAATACGGTAGGCAGCCCACATGATGCTGCAACAAGTCGCCCTCCAGCGCGTGACCTTTCCATTCATGTAAGCCTTTGGTACATCTATACACTAAAGCATGTCGGAATAGTCGTCGCAATACAGCCGCCACAGGGGGCTAATTACCTCCGACTAGCCGGGACCTATGCACAATACGTTGATCGCAAGTTGCATCCTGTCGTGATGGATCGTGATCAAGAGATCCGACGTCGTTGCTCAGCCCTCGGCGTTCCGGCCACAATGCCGCTAGATGATGAGTGAACACGATCTATGAGCGTTCTCAAGGTATAAAAGGGGCCCCTCCAGCATGTCCGATTCTTCAGTTTGTAACTCACCTTCGCTTCCATCCCAATTCTCTTTCGGCCCGGTGCCTCCACTCCTCCC
>FTLJ01001210.1:0-12734 GCA_900155495.1 Porogramme epimiltina | reverse complement strand
GGTGGGGGGGGGGGGAATTTATAGAGGGGTGGGCGGGGGGGGGGGGGGGTGGGGGGGGGGGGGGGGAAAAAAAAAAGGGGGGTGGTGGTAGACAGGGATATCAAATGTCGCAAGAATACACGTGCACATCCAGGGATCAGTTTCCAGGCGAGGGCAGAAGCCCGACAGGTATCACCGACTAATTAGCAAGCAAGTGTCGTATGCCAAAAAGAGCGAGCGAGCAAGCAAGCAAAGCGAACGACGACGGACGGACAGAGAGCCAAGCGTACGGTGCCACACCACTACGCCTCCCGCACTACCGCATCAACAGCGCCCCTTCCCTCCTCACTCGATGACCCACCGACGGCTGTTCGCGCTCCCCTTGGACGCCGTCGAGCCCGCGGAGCGCGTCGACGAGTGGCTCATCTGGCTGCTCCGGCTCGTCTGGCGGGTGAGGCCGGGGTACCCCGCCGCGCTCCCGACCGACGAGGACGGGAGCGCGCCGAGCGGCGACGCCCCCGTGGGCGACGCGCCGCGGATCGAGCCCGGCGGGGTCTCGAACGGCGTCTCGAACGGGTTCGAGCCCTGCGACGAGCCCGAGTAGAAGCGCGGGCCGCGCGCGGCGAACTTCATCTGGCTCGGCGGGGGCACCTCCTGCCCGGAGCCGAACGTGACGGAGAAGGTGGGGATGGGCGAGTCTGTCGACGGGAACGCGAACTTTTCGGAGTCGTATGTCTTCTCGTCCTCGTCGACGAGCTCTTCTTGCGCGTGCACTGCAAGCGCGGGTGATCAGGAACGGTGTAAGTTGTTCGTGGAGATAAGACGTACGATAGCGCTTGAGACCCTTGCCGAAGTTGAGACGGCAGATGATGCCCAGGGTGAGCGTGGTGAGGGCAAGGATCACCGCCGCGGTGGTCATCAAGCTGAAGAACAGCCAGGTGGCGTACGTCCAACGGAACGTCGCAGCGAGGAACATAGCTGCCCAGCCGCCAATCACGTACAGGGCAATGCCCAAGAAGATGAGCATGCGCTTCCTGAATTCGTGGCGGACAGAAATCCAGCCCTGTTACGTTGTACAGGTCAGATAAATCAGATATTGATAGCCACTTAAGACATGACTGACCACAGAGAGCCAAGGGACGAGTAGCTATATATGGAGGTAACGACGGAACAGTGAGAAGGTGGACGAGTGATTATCAGCGAAAGGACATACGATCAACAAGACAATCATAAGTGCCGTGAACATCTTGGCGTGGTTAGTGAGACGCCCGATGTTGCCATGGTAGATTTGGTCGACCCAGAGAGCGGCAGATGCACCGACGAAGAACAGCGAGAGTTGGATGGCGATAGAGAACATGAGGACGAGGTTGTAAACGCGGTTGATCGTGCGAGAGGCGCCAACGCGCTTGAACGTCTGCCATCCGAACGTCTATCACAACAAAACGTGAGTGCCAAGACAGAAGAACTGAGTAATGACACAAACCTTCATCAGCCTCCAGCTGAGGAACGCAGAGACGAAAAGGGCGAAGACGTTCAGTGCCAAACTCGGGATTTCAGCATTCGAGCGGTTCTTCCAGTATTCAGGAAGGAGGTTGATGCCACAAGCACCCTTCGTAGTAAGAGTTGTGAACTTGTGGTGGAACGACTCCGTGTTGGCCTGGTGATAGCGGTCATAATTGTGTCAGACAAGACTGGCACGAAGATATGCTTGAACTCACGATCTGGAAGCCACCCCACGCAGTTGCAAGAATGTGAGTCAGCAGGGAAGCAACACTAAGGAAGTGTGTCAGAACGGCGTGCGGAACGAACTGCAGTGTTGATAGTACGTACATGTGAGGGATGGATTCGTTCAAGAGTGCAACAAGTGACATTCCGAGCAGCCAGAACTGGAACGCGATGAACGCAATGTCTTCGCGCTTCGTGTTCTCGACGCTGTAACGCGGCATAAGATAGACGAACCTCATTTCACGGTAGTGAATGGCACGTACATGTCGCAAGGCCAGTTCAGAGCGTAGAGACACTTGCGCTCCAACTCGATCTCCTGTTGGCCGTAGAGACCTCCCAGGTTGACCGTGGCGTTGCCGTTCAGCATGAGGCGAATCTTGGTCTCCGGGAGGACGATGTCCCGACCATGTAGGTGGATGACGAGAGTGTCATCTTCATCATCACTGTCGAATTCATCATCGCTCTCGTCGTCACTCTCATCCTCGCTATCGCTATCGTCGGTCGAAATGTTGATCTTGGGGCTGGAGATAGCAGTAACGGACGGGAGGAGAGTGGCAGTCTGGAAGGTGACGGTCGCCGTGAGGGTGCGAACGGATGAGACGGTGACTACTGAAGAAGAGGCAGCGCGGGATGAGGAGGTCGCAACCGACGAGGAGGAGAGGGCAGTCGACGAAGTGGCGCTGGAAACGACAGACGAAGAGGAAGGAGCGGAGGTGGACGACACGAGTCGCGTGAAGAAGAGACTCGACGCGACGCTGATGGGCGTTCCAGACGTCGAGAGAGAGGATGTTAATGATGTGCTCGCGGCCGTCGTGGACGCGTTCACGGCAGCGTAAGACGAGTCTGAGACGTCGAGCGACACATTCGCCGCTGTGTGACCGTCCCAGACGACCGTGCAGGAGCTGGCGTCGATGGCGCTAGGGACCGACTCGCACATGCGGAGGTCGCCATCGTAGACGGCAAAGCCGGGATCCGTTGCGTTGCCCTGCTGAATGAGGTCCTCGAGGAATTTGGCAGCGTTGGCGTTGGCGACAAAGGCCTGGACCTGGAAGACGACCTGGATAATGCAGTGGAGGACCGAAAAAGCGAAGTAGAACTTCGTGAGCCGGGAGAAGGTGACCCGATCCCACTGCGCAGAGTTATCGTTTAGCATGCGTGGTATTACAGCCACCGGGGTGCGGAAAGTATGGAACAGTTGCAGGGAGGGTAAGGCGCATATTTAGTGCGCATACAGGGAGCGAGGGAATTGTGCGTGGTGCAACCCGGGGTAAGCGTTGCTAATGGACTCACGAAGAGCTTGAAGCCACCGGTGACATTGGGCAGTTGCATGGTTGGGAATTCTGAGAGCGCATGGTGGAAGGTGAGACTGCCGTCATTGGTAGGACGAGAGGTAATGACGCACCAAGCCTGGTCGAGTGCAAAAACCTTGGCGGAAGATCGAGATGCCGCTAGGGCAGGAGAAGCGACGTGAAGCCCAGCCAGTGCAACTTCAGCGGTCTTGAGAACAGGTAGCAGCGACGGACCTGCCCGCCGACGTGCTAGGGCGGAACGTGCGGAGGGGGAAGGGGAGGGGAGAGAGGGTGATGGTGGTCGGAACCAACAAGGGCTGGCGCAAGGGCCTCTGCAGTCGGCGAGCTCTCTCATAACCAGATTCGCCTCCCAGCTCCGATCGTCCGCACGCCCACCCCGGGCGCCTACCCGCAGCCGTCAATCAGGAATGTGCACGCCCGTAGCAACGACCCCGTCCTCCTCCCGACCCGCACCACCGACCCCCTGGCCCGCGCCCCCGCCGGCCGACCCCACGCGACCGACCAGCCCCGCCCGCGAGCAAGCACGCACAACCCCAGCATCGCCCCCGGGCCCTCGCCGGCCACAACATCTCCCCGGTCGCCAGCCCGTCCGTCCTCGCCTTCGCCCTCGCCCTCTTCGCCAACAGAACACACCCCATCGCAGATAAGTATCATCGGGCAGTGCAGCAGGTCCGCCTGGTTTCGCCCAGGCTCCCGCTACAGGCGTTGTCCCGGCCCGTCTCCCTTATCCCCGAGCAACTCGTCCACCGTCCGTTCCGTTACCCGCCCGCAGTCACACTCCTTCTTGCACAGCCCTCGGGAGTCCCGCCCTCGTCCAGCGACGACTGCCCCTCCCCTGGAGCCACCGCCCCTCCCAAGTACGCCGTCTTCGCGACGGCCCTCCCGAGTCCTGCACGCCGTCCAATCGAATAGCCCGCGCTACATTGTCCTGCTTGATTTCGATACAGGCTCATATGATATCAATTGATTCCACCTCCGCGCGCACCCGCGCCCGTCCAATTGGTCAAAATCGCGACGCGCTCGCCGTGCGCGTCCCGCGGCCGTTCTGCGCGCACCCCCGGCATAGAAATGCGAATACCATACGCCTGCATCACAACCGCCTCGCCTCGCCCCGCCCCGCCCGATCCGTCGATCGCCAACCTTGACTGTGCACTTGCAGCGTCTCTATCGCGCCGTTCCTGCACGGGCGTCGCCCAGGCGGCCCCAAATAGCAGGCGAACTAGCGCAAGAACTTCATTAATCCCCGGAAGCGGTGACACAGAACGTCCGCTCGACCCGCACCTGCAGCACCCTACACCTGGTACCAACGCCTCTCTCCGCCCGCCAAGAACCAGAACGTGAGCTTCTCCTCGCGCTCGTCCGCAGGGCCGTCCTCGGCCGCGCGCCTCGCGCCCGCCGCGCCGCCTCCCACCGCGTCCGCCACCCGCGCCGTGATCTGCCCGTCCTCGCGCAGCGCCTGCAACACCTCGCCCACCTCCTGCCGGTCGTACGCCGCGCGGAGCCGCCACCGGATTTCCGCCTGGGGGGGGGGAGAGGGGGTGAGCCGTGCGTCAGCCTACTGACTGCATCACCACCAACAACACGCGTAGACGGTCCGCACCTGAGAAATGCCGGGGCGCAGCAAGATGAGCCCCACGACCCCGCGCGCGGCGGCGTCCCACGCGTCGGGCAACTTCCGTCCGTAGATGTCGAGCCACCTGCGCGGGAAGATCATCGATTTGCGGGCGCTGGTCACGCCCCCGTCTGCGTCTGCTTCTCCATCTTCTGCGTCTGCATCTGCGTCGACGTCTGCGTCTGGGGCGCTGCCGACAGCTTCTTCGCCGCTGCCCTCGGTGCTCGTCGCAACTGAGACCGTCCACGGGCGGACGTGGGCGGCCGCGACGAGCACGACGGCGGTGTACCCCACCCAGTGCGCCAGCCCGGCTCCCACTATGCGCCGCGTGACGGCCAGCAGCGTGTCCTCGCGCGCGCCCGCGAACCTCGCCTGCAGAAAAAAGTAAAAATAAAAGTGGAGCGGGTACGTTAGCGCTACCCCGCTGGCGGAAAATCGTGACGGGCTGCGATCGCGGGGTGGAGGGTGGGCAGGGCGAGGCACGGAGAGGCCCCGAGGGAATAGGCCTCGGTGGCGTTTCCCCCCCGTTGCTATCGCTGGCATGGCCCCACATCCCCCTTACCCCACGCGTGCGATCGTGCGTGGCGGGCGAACAAACTCACCGAAAGCTGCTCCCTGGTGAGCCCGGCGGGCCCAGCGTCGCGGAGCGCGGACACCAGCTGCTCCGCGACGCCCTTCTCGTCCGAGCTGAGCTGCGCGAGCAGCGACTGGTGGGCCTGGGCGAGGCACGCGGGGCAGTCGACGAGCCCGTCCGGAGAAGAAAGGTCGCGGCAGAATGCGGGCGCGCCGTCCGCCAACACGCCGTGCTGTGCTGGGGAAAATGCCTCGTCGTCCGGAGCGCGCGCCTGGCCATGGGGGTCCGCGAGCGCGTCGGGCTGAGGCGGAGGGGCCGCGATGTCGACATAACGTACGCGCACGGCCGTCTCGATGTCGTCGTCATCTAGCGCGCGCAGGGGTGCGAACGATGGGCAGCGGAGCCGTCCGTCAAACAGAGGGTAGCAATCGCGGGCGGAGGCGCTCGTACCTGCTTTCTTGCTGTTCCAGTCGATAGCCGCCCGCATCGCTCGCGGGTGGCTCGTGTCGACATCAAACCGGACCTGGAGGTATCTCTGCTGTTCACCCGGGGCGCGTTGGCGGCGAGGGGGTGCGCGAAGCTCACCTTGCCTTCAGAAGCCAGCTCGAGCAGGAATGCGGTGTCCCCGTCGGTCGCGAGGAGCGGCCATTCCTGCGGCGCGACGTCTTCGCCGTGGGCGCGCTGTTGATCCTGTTGTACGATCGTGTCCTCTAGCGCGGTCGAGTCTTGGAATAGCTCTCGGGGTAACTGTCCGCCCAGTGAGTTGAGGTTGCTGGGATAACGGGATAACAAGTCAATATCGGCGGTCTCGGGGATAGTGGACCGGATGCAATGTACCTGTCCGATATCTTGAGTGTCCGCCCGGGCCTCTGTTTCGTGACGTCCCGGATCACCTTGGCAAGAACCCCACGATTCAATAGGTCTGTGGTAGACGTTTTGACGCGTTCTTCGCCAACTGTCTTCAGTAATTCGGAAGCTACGTCCATGTCGTACGTCTCGTTTGGATTACCTAGGGCCATCTGGTAGACAATAGTTAGCGGTTACACGAGCCCCGTGAGGTGGGTATATCAATTGAGTATCTGTTACCTTCACGGCCGCGTCGGCGACGTGTTGTATGTCCGAAGCGTACGACGATGGCGCGGGAGGCATCTCTTCGACCTCGGAGGTGAACGCGTGGTGGGCGAACAATTTTTCTCGAGCTTCCTCAGCCACGACGCTCCACATGAAATCCCATGGTGGGGCCACTTGAACTTTCTCGACAACGTCGAAGTGCCGAGCAATGTCTTCAATCGATGCCGGTAGATTAATCTTGTGGCCCGCGTCCACCTCTACGAACCCTACCCGTCTACAGACGCATTCACGGTTGAGTAAGGATTAGCAGCAAATAGTGTGAGGGACAACGCACATAGCATTCTTGTCGATGTGCTTGCGCAGGAACTTGATATGTGTCGCTAGATCGAAGTTTGTTGCACTCTCAGGGTCAGGGTCTGGCAGCTCCTCGGTGCCTCGGTTTTGTACCCATACATCGTACCACTTCTCTTCAAGGCGTGCGAGATATGCCTCCGTGCCCGGGGTTTCCTTGAGGTGTACAAGACGCTGTCTGACGGAGTTCCTGGGAACAGCAGGGAAGACTTGCTCCATGGCCCCCCAATCAAGCCGTGTCCCATTCCGGCATCGGGCCTTGATGACTGCAGAGCCGTCCCGGACGAGCTCATCGTAGTCACGGTTCCACAAGAAGCGATGGCGCCTCGGGGCTTTCGGGTCCTTGGCTGAAGGCGTGGACGTCAGCAAGGGCTTCAGGGCCTGAAGGCGCAGATGGACTCACACGTTTCCTTCTCCTTGCCCTTCCTTGTCTTCTGGCCTGTCTTCGAGTCCTGGGGCACTCGGGGACCTTGGGCCGCAATCAACTCGTCGACGTCCTTCTCCTGCACCGCCGACGCCACCGGCACCGGGGGAGCGGGGCCTGCCGCGACCGCCGCGGGTCCAAACAACTGCGAGCGCGGCATCCCGAGCAGCCCCTCCGCCACGATGTCCGCCTCGCGAATCGCCTCCCGTATGCGCCCTTCCCACTTCTCGCTTGCCTTGCCCGACCCATTTATGAACTTTCCGCGGAGTCGGTGGACGCGCTGCGCTGCAGACGTACGGAGCGGCTCTGGATGCACGCGCTGCACCATCTCCGCCCAGTCGCGCTCGCGCCGCTCCCGCGCCTCTGCTGCCCGTCGTGCGAGCACCGCGCCGGCGTCCTCGTCTCCGAGAGTGCTCCCAGCGCGCTGCTTGCCCTTCCCGGAGGCTCGCTTGAGCTTCTTGAGGTCGCGCAGGTGTTTTTTGCGTGCCTTCTCGAACCATTGCGTGAGGACGTCAGGGGACGCGCTGACGATACGAGCGAGGCGTTTAATCTGCGTGTTACGGCTATCCTGGTCTGGGTCTTCGAGGGGGGTGTTGCCTGTAGCGGGGTCGATGTATCGTCGCAGGTATTCCGTTTGGTAGAAGGACAAGTTGTGTACGGCACTCCACGAGATCTGACGACGCAAGGATTTCATGACAGCCTTAACGTCGTCATTGGCGTCCTCGGTAGAGGAAGGTGCGAAGATAGACAAGTCTTCGGCAAACTTCTGGTCTTGGCTGACGCGCTCGAGGTCGCTCCAGTATGCCGCTACTTGCTCGGAGCTGGAAACAGGAACTTGCTTCCATACAGGCGGGAGTCCGTCTCCTATGGCCCATAGGCGGATGGGAGCGGTGTCATTTAACTTCCAGTAGAGAGGCGCAACAGTAGGCGTGTCTTCGTCGTCGGGTACAACGTTGAAGGAAGTAGGGTACTGTGCGTTTTGTGGGCACGAGAATGCAGCGGCTGCAGAGTCGGAAGGCGTCAAAGGAGTAACAAGACCCAGAGTCCGCAGCATGTCCAGGAGGGATAACAATCGTGCCCGTGACTTGGCTTGGGCTGGCGCAAGGGCCTTGCGAATGGTCTCTGACACGCTATGCGTAGGTGTGTCTCGACCAGTAGGGGACTGGAGCAGTTGGCCGAGCTCCTCAATAGGCTGGATGACAGCGACTAAGGAGCAATATACAGAGATGGGGATGTCGGTGAAATAATAGGAAAGGTGTATGATCCGGTGTTCATGCGAGACGACCTGAGCTGAAGGAGAGTTCTTCTCGAAGAGCTCTACCGTCAAGGAATGCATCGCATGTGCACGAACGGCCCTTCCGGCGAGGTACCCATACGACTGGGCAGCGGTGTTCTTGTCCATGAGGAGGGCATCCCGGACGGTGTCGTCGTCCTGCTCAAAAAGTTGTGCCATGTCCGGAATTTTTGTATCTTCGGCGTTTGGCTGTGTGTCGGCGGGTTCGAGGGTGGTAGCAACGGATGCACGGCTCGGGCGTTGCTTGCGACTCCCGCCGTAGGCAAGAGGCGTATCCAAGGTCTTGAATGGGGTGGCACTTGGAGTCGGTTGGTGTACCTGTAGTTCTTGGCCTAGGCTGGAGAGGAAAACGCTGAGGGCGTCAGGCGTCGTGTCCGGAAGGTAAACGATTCGAGCCATCCGCGTCCCCCCTGTTAGTGTCTGGACAGAAGTCGTGACAATCTTCAGCTTCTCCTTCGCCTCTAGCTCCCTAAGTGTGGCATCTAGCGTTCTCTTATCGATCCTAGCACCGGGACGAGTGCTCGCTTCTTCTCCGGCTTTGATGATATTATCCACCAGAGCAGCGTGTGCTTCAAAGAACTCCTTGCAACTGGTATTCATGATCCCGTCGGCATCTGCAAGCAGGCGAAGGATCTCACTCTCCCGCCGTGACTGAGATATGTTGGCCTTCCCTCGGAATTTGGATTCACTTTTCGTGCGCTTGGATGCAGGCTCGACAGAAGCAGATTCCAAGTGGCCCCTCTTCTTCGACGGATCTTGCGGAGTGCTGGCAATAGATCGATTGACAACCGAAGGTTCGGGGGTCTTCATAAAAGTGAGTCTATAATCCGATTAGGGTAGGAGAATAGCATACCATTGAAATCAACGAATGTTCTCTGGCGAGGAGGGATATTTTCCCCGTTGCTAGAAGAGCCGGGTCGATCTGGAAGCCGGCATACATCAAGGGAGCTGTCGACGCAGACTCTCCTGGAGAGTGTACGGGCTGTTCGTCAACAAGAGAGGCTGGATTCTCTGTCTGATTGAGAGCCGCCTCCACCACATCCACCATATCTGCGATGGAAGAGACGACCGGTTCTGCATCGACTTGCATCTGGTCCACCGAATTACCGTCCCCGGGCGTCGCAGATACCGTGGTTGTAGACTGCCTAGTGCGACGTGTACTGGTCCGAACGGGCGATAAGGAGTTGCCGCGTTTCCGGACTTTGGGCGTCCTGGCGGAACGTCGACGACCAGGGTCCGTAGCCGACGGCGTGTCCTGAGGAGCAGTTGCGGCCGATGGCGTCGCTTCTGCGGGGGGCTCTTCTGTGCTCATATCGGGGACCCCTTCCTGAGCCGGACCAGGCACGGCAGGTGTCAGCGAGGGACTCCCCACATCTCCAGGAGCCTGTGGAGCGGGTTCCGTGTCCAAAACGACCTTCTTGGGTGGTCGCCCGCGTCGCTTTGGAGTGGGTCCTTGCGAGGGACTCTCGAGTGTAATGGACGAAGGCCCTGCTTCCGCGTTAGCCTGCTCTTCGGCAGGCTTCTTGGGAGGGCGCCCCCTCTTCTTCGGGATACTGGGCGTTGCAGTCGACGGTTCAGCTTGCGATGCACTTTCAGCCGGGGGGTTCTTGGGAGGCCGACCCCGTCTCTTCTTAGGCGGGGGCTCTTCCGTCCCTTCAGCGTCAGCGGCCCCCTCACCCCCCTCCGCTTCCCTCTTCCGCTTCCTCCCCTTCTTCGACGGGGTCGCACCGAAATCGCCATCTTCGTCTGCGGGTGCAACCGATTTCCTTGGACGGCCTCTCTTCACGGACCCGTCAGGCAGGATCGGATTGACGCGCTTCTTCCCCTTCTTCCCCCTGCCCGTCTCCTTGCCCTTACCCTTACCCTTGCTCCTCGCCACCGTCACCACCTGCAGGTGCTCCTCCAGCGCCGCCTCGTCCTCGTAGAACGCCTCCGCGCCGACGGTCATGAACCCGCCCACGGCGCTGGTGTCAAAGCCTGCCGCGGTGTCGGGGATGTCGAGCCCCTCCTTGTCCGCGAGCGCGTGGTAGTGCGCGGCGGTGTAGTACTTGTACCGCCGCTCGCGCCCGTGCGTCTCCGCGAGCTGCGCGACGCCGAGGTCTGCGAGGTGGGCCGGTGGCGCATCCTTAGCCAGCCGGTTGATGAGCAGGTCGATCGTACGCCGGTCGAAGTCGCCGAGCGCGGCGGAGATCTCGTTTAGGGTCATGCCCTTCGTGCCCACCTCCGTGAGACAGTCGATGATTTGTCGGTGGATGGAGGTGGTCATCGTCATACCAGTGTCGTCGTCGACAGGTACGGGTTCAATCTCTGCGGGACATGATGTTACTTGAGGTAGATTTAGGATAGACGTGGGAACCTACCTTGGATCTCTTCGTTGTCAATAAGCATCCCGTCAGCTTGGGAGGGATCATTCGTCATCAGGCGAACACAGAGCACTTTCTTGTCGGGAAAACGCTTCCTGTCCGCATGCGCTACTTGTACCCTTTCGATGAACCCTTCGTCCTCCAGTTCCCGGAGCCGAGTGCGAAAGAACCTCCTGTCTGATTTGGTGGGGTTCACAAAGCCCTGCGTAATATCTTTGAGCGCTAGCACATGGCATGGAGCACCGCACCACTTACAATCTTGACCATCAAGTTGTTGGATGTATGCATCTGGTGTGGGCAGTCCTTCAGCAACCTCGTCAAGCGCGACTTGAGCACGGGCAGGCTGGACAAATGCCGGGAGTCGATTGGGTCGAAATGGACGGGTGTGAACGGTTTCGTGTCTTCTCCATCCTCGTCTTCTTCCGAGTCTCCGTCTGCGTCCTTCGCTTGCGCCTTTGATATAGCCTCCTGCTCCTCCGTAAGGACCTGCTGCCAAATCGGGCTGCGGTCGTAGAAGTACTTGTGTACACATATGTTCCCGCTGACACCGGGCTGTCGAAGCTTCACACTAAAATCGGACCACCATCAGCGAAGAAAGCAGTGGTCGAGGTGACGAAAGGACGTACACCAAATTGAGGTCCACAAGTTGCTTGATGATGTAGAAGCACGTCTTCTGGTCGTAACCAGACGTCTTGCCGATTTGGAGCACGCTCACGCCTTTCTCTCGGCCCCTGGTGATGATCTGCAACCCCGTATAGATCATTGGGGTCAGTTTGGAGGGCTGGATCGCTAATGTCAGCATACAACGCTTAATATCACGGATATAAACACCAAAACTAACCCGTATATGCGACCCCGTCAGCGCGACAAACGTCGTTTCAGGGTCCACTGCAATCCTCAGCCTGTCCCCATACTGGCCCCTAAGGTCCTCAAGTGATCGCAGTGCCGCATCGTCCACGATGTCGAGCCCCGCCGCGGTGCCCGCCTCCTCGGACGGGGCCTCTTCGCCCTTTGCCTTCGCCTTGCGCGCTGCGCTCGCCTGCGGGGCGATGAACACCTCCGCCGCACCACCCGCGCCGTCAGGGACGGTCCCAACGCGCACCCCGAGCTGCTGGACGACGACAGACCACACGAACGCGCAGAACGCGTCGTCGACGTGCTGGCCCTGCGCGTACGGCCCGGGTGCTGCCCTACTACCGCCGCCCTGCACGCTCGACGACGCCGCAGCGGACGCGGCCTGGTGCGTGTAGAACTCGGCGATAAAGTCGCGCAGCCGGGTGACGTCGCATCCTGTCCGGCGCAAACGGGGTCAGCATTCCATCGGCGGGATGGGAAATGAGACAAATCCATGGTAGAAAAGGGCGGCTGTATGCGCGGAAAAAGGAGTTTGGCGAGCCGTGGGTTCGAACCCGCCGACAAGCGTGTCGGGCGTCGCGCGTCGGACATGCGTGTCGCGTCGCGGGTCCGCCGCGGGAGCCCGAAAGAAAATTGTGTGTGCTCACCTAGATCACCGTCGAAAGAGAGCTCGCGGAGACAATGCCGGACGAGCTCGTCCATATTGCAGGGCAATACTCAAGAGTATTCGCTGCAGCAAGAAGAGTGGTATTCAACTGCCAGTAGTAGAAGTAATTGTGCTTTCCCTTGAATCGAAACGTGATACTGCTGGAGATTGGGTTGTGCGGGGACGCAGAGCGTGAACTCAGGGGTAGGAGAGGATGAGACTGACGATGAGCGGCGCTCCTTGCGATTACGCCACGGCGCAAACGTCGGCCGCTTCTATATTTGGTCACGATCAACACCAGGCCTCTTGTTTAGGGCATCGCGTGAGCAACTTCGGAGCGTTGCGTCATGACGATCGCGGAGTCAGGCAGCTATCATGATACGGCGCTGCACAATGAAACGATTTACAACCAAAGTTCGGCGGGCGTAGTATTTCGGCGAGTGGTACGAGCAAGGTATCTACAGAAGGGGGTCCTCGTACCGGCGGCGGAGATACTACTGTGTAGGGGGGTGGAGGTAGTAGGGGGTGGG